>PVIR01040287.1:0-13429 GCA_004026965.1 Petromus typicus | reverse complement strand
ACTTTTAGTCCATGGGTTTTTTTTCTGAATTAGGTGTGTTTCTTGTATACAGCAGATTGTAGGATCTTGTTTTTTGAGCCACTCTGCCAGTCTGTATCTCTTAATTGGCGCGTTGAGTCCATTGACATTAATCGTTATGACTGATATAGGTAAATTGAGTGCTGCCATGTTTTCCTGTTCTTGGCTGTGTTATTCTACTTCTGCCCTTTCCCCATCCATTTCTTGTTTGGTCCCATGCTTGACTCGGTTAGGTCTCATGGATTTGTAACTTTCCTTATTTTTCTCCAAGATATTCTTTAAAATGTTTTGGAGCACAGGTTTTGTATTTGTGAAATATTTGTGAAATTTTTCAGGTGTTCTTTGTCATGAAAGTATCTTATTTCCCCATCAATTTTGAAGGATAGTTTGGCAGGATACATGAGTCTGGGTTGGGAGTTGTTTTCCTTTAGGGCTTGGAAGACTTCACTGTAGGCTCTTCTTGCATTGAGTGTTTGAGTTGAGAAGTCTGCTGTGATCCTGACAGGCTTCCCTTGGAATATAACTGTCTTCTTTTCTCTGGCTGCTTTCAGTATTTCATTCTTTTTTTGGATATCTGGGACTTTTATGATGATATGCCTAGGTGTAGATTTTTTCATGTCACGGACATGTGGCCTTCTGTACGCTTCATATATTTGTGTGTCCAATTCTTTACCTTTTTCTGTGAACTTTTCTGTCATTATCTCTGTGAATAGCTTTTTGATGTCTTTAGCATTATCTCCTGCTTCCTCAATGACTCCAATCAATCTTGTGTTATTCTTCTTTGAATCATCTAGGAGCTGTTTGATTGACTTTTCATTATCGCTTGCTTTTTTTCATAGATTATGCCTTTCCAGTTCATTGGTTGAGATCCTGTCTTCTAGGTCTGAAATTTGGTCTTCTGCCAAATTCATTCTATTGCACGAACTTTCATTTTCTTTCTTAATTTCCTGGACTTCTGCTTGTAGGTGTTGAAAAGGTTCCATTGCTTTTGCTATCTTGGATTCTATCAACTCCATGATTTCCTCTTTAGCTGTATTAATCATCATGTTGACAGTGTCCAATATCTCTGCTTTCATCTCAGAGATCAGTTCTGATTTCCATTTTACTAGATCTGCTTTGGTTACCATTTGTGAGGGCCCTGGAGGCTGGGCTTCACACTTCTCTATTTCCCTTCCCCCTGTGTTACTTGGAGGTGAGGATCTTTGTGTCTGAGATTTTGAGTGTTTCCTCCTGTCTGACCTGCCCTGTTTTCTGGCGCTGTTTGTTGCAAGTCACTTTCCTCCTAATAGTTAGGAACCTTAAAATAGCAGTGTTTCCTGGGTTGTTCTTTGCAGTCTGTATTGGGACCTAAAGAAAAACCCCTAGTTCTGGCACACCATATGAGGCACTCAATCAATACAGTGAGAACACCTTCTCCTGTGTGCTTTAGAGGCAGGGAGACTATGCCTCCTGAACTGCTACAATGGCACTGTCTGAGGTTGCAATGGGCCCACCTGCTTAGCACTACAGAGTCTCTGGGCTCGCTTGTGCTGTCGGCCTGGAGGCCAGTAGGCTGTAGGCCCTGTGCAGTTGCAATGGTAGGGGCTTTTGTTCCAACAGGCCCACCTACTCACCAATACAAGTTGACTGGATGTGCTTCTGCAGTTACTGTGGAGAAAGTTAGACTCTGACCTGTTAACCTCAGTCCCTGGGCGCTCTGCCGGCGTAAGCCTGGAATCCAGCAAGCTCCAACCCCGGCGCAGATTCGGTGACGCAGACTGGGTGCCACAGTCGCCATTTCCCGAGCCGCCCGCTGCTAAACTCAGTCCCTGGGCACTCTTCCAGCGTGGGCCTGGAGGCCAGTAAGCTCCAAACCCAGCGCAGACTCGGTTCCGCAGTCGCTCTTTCCCAAGCCGCCCGCTGCCAAACTCAGTCCCTGGGCACTCTTCCAGCGTAGGCCTGGAGGCCAGCAAGCTCCAAGCCTGGTGCAGATTCAGTGGCACAGTCGCAGTTTCCCAAGCCGCCCGTTGCTAACCTCAGTCCCTGGGCGCTCTTCCGGTGTGGGCCTGGAGACAAGCAAGCTCCAACCCTGGCGCAGATTCGGTGACGCAGACTAGGTGCCGCAGTCGCCGTTCCCGAGCCGCCTGCTGCTAACCTTAGTCCCTGGGTACTCTTCCGGCGTGGGCCTGGAGGCCAGTAAGCTCCAACCCCAGTGCAGATTCGGTGGCACAGTCACCGTTTCCCGAGCACCCGCTGCTAAACTCAGTCCCTGGGCGCTCTTCCAGCATCGGTCTGATATGAATCTTTTAATTCTTTAGTGTATATATATAGCAGAGGAATAGCAGGATCAAATAGGACCTCTAATCCTGACTTTTTTGAGGAATTTCCACACCTATCTCCACAGTGGTTCTATCAGTCTACATTTCCCCAACAGCAGAGATGGGTTCCTTTCTCACTTCAGTCCCATTAGCATTTGTTGCTGGTTGATTTCAAGACAGTAGTCATACTTTGTGGAATGAGATGGAGTTTCAGTGTTGTGTTCATCTGCATCTCTTGAATGACCAGGGATGTTAAGCATTTTTTCATATACATCTTAGCTGCTTTTACTTCTTCTTCTGAAAAATGTCTATTCATTTCAGATGCCCATTTTTTAACTGGGTCTTTAAATTGGGGGCGGAGCTGATTTTTAAGCTCTTCATATATTCTAAATAGTAGCCCTTTGTGTGAGAAACAGCTGGTAAGAAATTTTTCCCAGGCTGGGATTTAGCTCAGTGTTTCTGGTGCCTGCTTTGCAAGTGCAAGAGCCTGAGTTTAATCCCTGGTAACTACATACAACAATGCTGGGCATAGTGACTCATGCCCACCAGCCGTCAGTACCCATACCACGGTGCCAGGCATGATGGCTCACGCCTGTAATCCCAGCACTCGGAAGGCAGAGGCAGGAGGATTGCTGAGCTCAAGACTGAGTTCAGGACCAGTCTGAACTGCAAAGTGAGACCCTATCTCCCCTCCCCCCACAAATTCCCATATTTTTGGATGTCTTTTCACTCTGCTGGTGGTTTCTTTTGCTGTACAGAAGCTTTTTAATAGGATGAGATTCTATTTGTTGATTCTTTCTGCTAGTTTTTGTGCGTAAGAGGTTTTGTTCATAAAGTCTTTCCCTGTGCCAGTGTCTCCAAGAGTTCTACCCAACCTGTTTGACAGCAGGTTTAGTGTTTCTGTTTTAATATTTAGGTCTCTCATCCAACTTGAGTGTAGTTTAATGCATGGTGGAAGAGTCTTTGGAAGGTTAAATTGAACAACACTCTCCTGAACAACCAATGGATCATAGAGGAAATTAAGGAATAAATTAAACAGTTTTTAAAATTAAAAGAAAACCCCAGTACAGCAGTGCAGGAATTTATGGGACACAGTGAAAGCAGTTCTGTGAGTGGAATTCATAGCTATGAATGGCTACACCAGGAAAACAGAACAAGCTCTAAACAATCGAATGCTGAACCAGGATGTCTTCAGCAAATATAATCTTATCTGTGAGCTCCAGAGCTTTGTGGAACTGCTGAGCCCCCAGCGGTGATCAGAGGCAAAGTGGAGTTATATTTCTATTTGACATCGGCAACTTGGAGGGAAAGTACATTAAGCCTCAGACAGGTATAATAATACTTTAATTATTGAAGGTGAAAGCCAGGTTTGGCTGCCATGCACCCTCATCGTCACTCTACCTCATCGTGACTCCATCTCGGCCAAAACAAAAGACCGCCTCTTCAATGATTATACAACCGCTCGCCTCTGTGCATGCTTTACCCAATCTGTGACAGACTCGAATCATATGTTTATGCCTCCTACTGTTTACTTTAAAAATGACTATTTTGCATTGAAGGTAGAAAATTGTGTTCTTTGAGAAACTGCCTGGGGTCTGCAGTGTGATTCCATTCGCCTCATCCCTCCCGATCCAAATTTCTATTCTCACAAAAGCACAACAAATTATGAAATTAAAGGAACCTTACCTTTCTCCCTTCCTCCCTGGGAAAGGGAACATAATAAGCAAAATACTCATAGGCCAGGGACTCAGAGCTAGTGAGTGGTATTTGAGAAGGTACTAGGGGCCCTTGGGAAACTGATAGGCCCAAGACTCTGACTAGGGGCCTTCTATTGAGCAATAAGAGGACCACAACTCTATTCAAATAAGCCACTTCTGGGAATGGAGAAACCTGGGTGAAGAGGAGACCAAACCAGCCATGGAATAGACACTTACCTTGTCTTCCCCCAGGCACTGGGAAGTGCTCGTGGGGCATCCTGCTCATTGTCTGCAGGCCGTCAGGCACCCACACGAGATCCCTACCACCCTGCCAGAGGTTGCTGGATGCAGCCGGGCTGAAGACTTTTCCAAATTCATGGGTTAGAAAGTGAAGCACTGGGAAAACTTAACTGAATGAGAAAGGACCGCAGACAGAAAGGAGCCTCTTCAGCAGAGTGTTCAGCACCACCTGCATAAGACTTTTGAGCAAAGAACATAGAAACATCTGAGGGATTTTCTGAGCAGGGAAGGGAGTGGAGTTTGAGAGGGCACACACACACACACACACACACACACACATACACACACACACACACACACATCGAAAGCAGTAAACTGCTCCAATACCTCCTCCTTTTTTTTTTTTTTTTGAGACAAAGTCTCACTTTTGTAGCTCAGGCTGGTCCTGAGCTTATTACGTAGCCCACGCAAGCTTCTAACTCACAGCAACCCTCCTGAGTACTAGGACTATAGGTGTGAGCCACCACACCCGACACTATGGTGTGTGGTACTAATTGCTAATAGGCGTGAGTCACCAAGCCCAGCAGTGTGGTATGTCGTTACCAGGGATCAAACTCAGGACTTGTGCTTGCAAGGCCGATGCCAGAACCCCTGAACTAAATCCCCAGCCCCTTCCTAACTCTTATAAAGCTGATACAATGGTTTTTTATGGAAAGCAAATAAAAAATCAAATGACTGAATTATATAAACTGATAAAAGAAGGAAAAAAAAAGATCAATAGCATGTTTGGTGAACCCAAGAATGTAACTAAACAGAAAATGGACTCAGTAAACAAAACGAGCTTCAAGAGAATAGAAGTGGAAAAGTAGCTGAGCTAAAGAAAATGGTACAAGACATGAATGACTAGCAAAGAATAAGTCTATGAAAAGATACAAAAATCCTGGAGATAAGTTGTATGGGAAGCATGAACAGCAGAAGTGACCAATGTGAAGAAAAAATGTCAGAACTAGAAGGCATCACCGATGCAGGTGCTTGTATACTTGGAGATAGCTTTAAATAAGAGATCACAGGAAATGAATCCAATAGCTGCTAGGTGAACAATGAATGCTAACTTAAGTTTAATTGAAATTATAGAGAAATTAGAAGACACTGTGAGTGACATAAAAATTTGTTTACAGAAATCATAGAAAATTTTCTAAGTATGGGAAAATTCAGCACACAGGTAAGGAAGACATATAGAATTTCAAATACTCCTGATTAGAAAAGAACTTTCACTGGGTATGGTGCCTCATGCCTGTAATTCCAACACTTGGGAGGCATAAGCAGGGTGATTGCTGTGAGTTCGAGGCTGGCCTGGACTACATGGTGAGTTGGGGCCAGCCTGAAGTATAAAGTGAGACCCTGTTTCAAAAAAAAAGAACTTTCCCCAAATATATCATTGGCAAATCCCAGAATTTCAATACAAGAGAGAGTTTTGTTTTGTTTTTAATTTTAATTTTTTGAGACGAGTTTTCACTATGTATTTCAGGCTGGCCTTGAGCTCACTATGTAGCCCAGGGTGGCTTTGAACTCACAGAGATCTTCTTATTCTAGCCTCCCTAGAGCTAGAATTACAGAGGTGCACCATAACCCTAGACAATTTTAAAAACTGTTAGAGAAAAGTTCTAAATCATATGTTAAGGTGAACCTATCAAAATTGCTGAAGATTTCTCAATGCAAAACTTAAAAGGCCAGCAGAGCATAAGAGAAATTCAAAGAAGATTTTGCAAACATAGTTGAGGGACTGAGATGGGATGATTATCCTGGAATATCTGAGTGGATTCAGTCTAACTATGTGAGTTAAGAAGGGGGAAGGGAGAGGTAGAAGAGTAGGTCAGAGAAATGGGACGGAAGAAAAAGTGATTCAAAGTGTGAGAGACTAGACATGCTGTCTAGAGATGAGCAAAAGAGGTTATGAACTGAGGAGTACAGGTGGCATGTACAGGCTAAGAATTGCCCTCATTTGACAGCTGCAAAGAAAAAGGAACCTCAGTCCAGCAAACTCAAGGAACTAGATCCTGCCAACTAGAGGGTTTCAGAAACTTAAGACAGGAGCACAGCCATGCCAGCACCTTGGTGTTGGTCAAATGACACCTGTTCGAGTACGGAAACTGTAGAAAGATAAGAAGTTTCCGTCGTTTTAACTGCTAAATTTGTGATAATTTGTTACAGCAACAGTAGGAAACTGCATAGTCCCCTTGACAATTGCCACTGTGCATTGCAGTTATAGGGAGTCATGGGTATTTCCCACAAAAATGACTTCTGATTGTTCCTCCTTGTTTCAGATAACATTTTCCAGCCACTGAGGACAGAGAGTGACTGAGAAATTCCTCAAGATGAGTACTTTATTTTAGCATACTGGCCTTACGTAGTCACCTAAAATCAATTATTGGTCCTTACAGTGCTCTCTTTCTCAGGATGTGCTAGCCGCATCATTTGCCTAGGCTCCATCAATTATTGGCTATGGCCTCAGGAGAAGACTTTATTTTGTTTCATTCTGTCATGGTCTCAGAATAATATTTTCTGAGTTGGGCATTGTTTATGCGTGATAGAATTACATGGAACAGCTGTTGGTGGCACCTGAAAATTTTTGTTTTCTTTCTTTTTTATCAGAATATATTTAATATATATGTATATTCCATTCAGCATAGGGCATTTGTGCCCATACATAATACAAATTAGTTCTATTTTTTTTTCCTCCTTCCCCTCCCCTCCTCTTCAATCCTTTTCTCCTCTCCCTTCACTAAAGCTTTGCTTCCATTTTTATCCTTCCATTCTCCTTGTTTCCTTCCTTTTCTTTGCCCTCCCTTCTCTCTTGTTCCACTTCCCATTTGAACATGCTCTTCCTACTTCCTAATATCCATCATCCAGTATGCTCCTTGTTAACCCTTTGAGTTTCTCACAAGAGAAACAATGCAATATTTAAATTTGCATTTCCAATTTATTTTCCTTAAAAATTATAGTCTCAAAGTGAGACTATGGATATCTTTCTATACGTGACTCAAGTTTATCCTTATGATGAAGTAGTACTCAAATGTTTATAAATAACACATTCTCTGTATGTATTCATCTGCTGATTGACATATGAGATTTTTTTCATGATTTAGCTGTTATAAACTGTGCAGCTGTAAACAAAAGTATGAATAAATTATAGTGGTATGATGCTTTTAAATCTTTCAGGAAGGTACCTAGAAGAAGAATATTTGGGTAAAATGAAACTTCTAGTTTTAGTTTTCTGAGGAATCTCTATTCTGATTTCCATTGTGCTTGTACCAGTCTATGCTCCTACCAGCATCAGAGAAGGTTTTCTTTACTTTATATCCCCAATAGCAGTTGTTATTGGTTGATTTCTTGATAGCAGCCATTCTTTTTGTAGAAAGAATTTCAATGTTGCTTTAATTTGCACTTCTCAATGTTGAGCATCTTTTGGATATATTTATTTCCTGTTTATACTTCTTCATCTGAGAAATGTCTTTTCATTTTAGGTGCCCATTTTTGGATTGGAAATTTGATTCTTTTGGGGGTTCTTTATATATTCTAGATATTAGTCTTTTGTATAAGAAATAGCTGGAAAAAATTTTCCTGTTCTGTGGGTAGTCTCTTCATTCTGTTGGTGATTTCTTTTGCTATGCAAACGCTTTTTAATTTGATGTGACCCTAGTTGGTGATTTTTTATAGTATTTCTCATGTGACTGGTGTGTTGTTTATAAAATCTTTTACCTATACCTATGTCTTCAAGAGTTTTTCTTATTCTATCTTTCAGAAGATAAAGTATTTCTATATTAGTATTTAAATCTTTCATCTCTTTGAATTTTAGCTTTGTGCATGGTGAGATATATGAGTCAAGGTTTAATTTTTGGCATATGGTGGGCCAGGGATTTAGCTCAAGTGGTACCATGCCAATCTTGGACGCACAAGAGCCCAAGTTCAGTCCCTGGTACTTTAAAATATAAATTTTTAAAAATTTGCATATGGAAGGTCAGTTTTCCCAAAACTGTTTATTAAAGAGCCTTTCTTTCTTGCAGTGAAGGTGTTTGTTTGCCCTTTGTCAAAGATAAAGTAGCTCAATGTGTTTGGAGTTGTTCTTACCTCTTCTATTCCTTCCCATCAATCCTTGGGTGTCTTTTGGAGCAACACCATACTGTTTTTATTTATTTATTTATTTATCTTGTTTTGTTTTGTTTTTGAGACAGGGTCTCGCTTTGTAGTTCAGGCTGGCCCTGAGCTCAGCCTCCAACTCACATCACAATCCTCCTGCCTCTGCCTCCCGAGTGCTGGGATTACAGGCGTGAGCCACCACGCCCGGCCCTGTGGTATGTGGTGCTGATCGCTGCTGGGCGTGAGTCTCCACACCCAGTATTGTATGTGGTTACCAGGGATCGAACCCGGGTCATTGCACTTGCAAGACAGGTGCCGGAGCCACTGAGCTATATCCGCAGCCCCCATGCTGTTTTTAATCACAATAGCTCTGTAGTATAACTTCAAGTTAGGGATTGTGATGCCTTAACTTTGTTGCCCAGAATTGCTTTTGCTTTTCTAGGTCTCTTTTGGTTTCAGATGGCAGAGCTGGGCAAGCATAGTTCTTCCACCAGAAGCTGCCATGGAGAGCTAAGTCATCATCTGTGAGGTGGCAGGCCTCTGTTGAATTAACTTCCAGCTGAGATCAGTTTGACTCCAATTAAATTCTTTTCTCTAAGTTTTGGCTTCTCTCACTGACCTGATGGGTTTCTGTAATTATGACCCAGTCCTGAGGAAGTAGTGCCTCCCTTCTACAGCCTTGGCAGTGACCGCGATTGCCAGATACCTCATATTCTATTGCCAAATATCTCACATATATCTTGCTCTACTTCTTACCATGTTTGTAATCAATAAACACTGGGAGTTTTGGGTGCCTTCTGTCTTTGTTGTCCAGAGCAATTGGGCTATTGAAGACTAACCTTTCTCTTTAAGTTTTGTTTCTGTGTCTTGTGTTCTTTTTCACTTGCATTATATTGACCCATGACCAGGTTCCCCCATATTTATGAATTGGTTATTTTTTGTGGGTGCCCCTTGCTATTTTTAAGAGGTCTTTCACTGGATGATTGCCAACTACCATCCTGTCTTCTAGATCTAATATTCTGACTTCACATTGTTTGACTTCACTGTGTATGCCTTCAATAATTTTTTTTTGTGTGTGACAGGGTCTCGCCTTGTGGTTTAGGCTGGCCCTGAGCTCAGCCTCAAACTCACATCACAGCAATCCTCCTGCCTCTGCCTCCCAAGTGCTGGGATTACAGGCGTGAGCCACTACTCCCAGCACTGTGGTATGTGGTACTGATTGCTGCTGGGCGTGAGTCTCCACACCCAGTATTGTATGTAGTTAACCAGGGATCGAACTCAGGTCCTTGTGCTTGCAAGACAAGTGCTGGAACCACTGAGCTAAATCCCCGGCCCCTAAATTTTTTAATCTTTGGGATTTCTATTTGAATCTGTTTTGTGCAATCCAGTTATTTTCTGTTTGGATGTTCATGGTTTGCTCAATTTTGAGTTTTTTTATTTTTTGAGGTAGGATCTCACTTTGTAGTTCAGGCTGGTCCTGAATTCAGCATCAAACTCACAACAATCCTCTTCCTTCTGTCTCCTGAGTGCTGGGATTACAGGCATGAACCACCACACCCAGCACTGTGGTATATGGTACTGATTGCTGGTGGGCACAAGTCTCCATGCCCAGCATTGTAGTATGTGGTTAGCAAGGATGGACCCTAGGACCTTGTACTTGTAAGATAGACTCCAGAACTACTGAGCTAAATCCTCAGCCTCACTTTTGATTTTTTAATCTATGAGGATCTTGCTTCTTCAGTTTATTAAAAATGAAATATGGTAGCTTGTTTGGCCTAGCACTCAGTTCTTAGGTACTGGAGCGTAGTATTGTTTAGGTCACCCTTAATCTAAATATTGGCATAAAAGGAAGTGTAGTTGATCACAATAACTATGTCACCTTGGCAAAAGTTGTACAATCAACAAAAACAATAGCATCAAGCATAGACAAGACAATGTCAAGCTATAATAACTATAATTTGCTTCCTTTAAGAGTAGGTACAAAGTTTATAATTGTACAACAAAATCTAAGACAGATCAAAAAATTATAGACAGTACATATCACACAATAGAGAGATTTTTACCCTGGGAGAAAATTTACAAGGGACCAGAAAAAAAATAGAGAAATAAGAGAAAGAGCTTACAAATCAGACTGAAGAACGAAGGAAGATTAAATAAGCCTCAGGAAACTGATGAAGACAGGATGGAAGGAAGATGAGGAAAGCAAGAACAAGAACAAAACAAAAAATTTAATCTTCACACTGATGAAATGAAACAAAATAAACAATGACAAACAAGTGAATGAAAGAAGAAAAGCACAAGGAAGAAAAAAGGAAGCTATTTCTCTGTGATTTCAAGCCTGTGGTTATCTTCTAGGTTCTATAGTTTTGTGGTGGTGTCCCTTTCCATGCGTGGCTTTGCTACCCTTGGTAGATAAAGGAAGAAGTCAGGGTCCAGATCTGTGCTGGATGATCCCAGCAAGCCTGGTTTAGGGCAGGGTGCTGGTATTTTCAAATCCACAGAATTTCAGGTTGAGCCTGATCTCTCATTATGAGAGTTTGGCCTGAATCACTTAGCTTAAGATATTCTGGGTGCCTCTTGTTTGCCTGACCATGGCTCCCTGACCATAGACATCTCCAGTGATTGTCCCTTACAACCAGTCATTATGGGAGTTCAACACTGAAAGCCCTGAGATAAAGCCTACCCATGGCTGCTCTACATTCTGGGTTCAGTTGCCCCCTCCCAAAAATGATGTCCAACCAAGCATTGTCTCCAGGGGATACTGTAGTTGCTGCAACAAACTATTGTTAGCATATAGTACCTACAGCTTCACTTCACTGATGCATTTGTCCCTGGAGGCCTCTGGAGTCATCCACTTGCACTGTGTCTCTATAGATTCAGTCTACCTTTCTTACTCCATGAGCCAGGAGCCAGGGAGAAAGTATAGACTGTGCCTTCATTTTCTACATTGTGGTCTGTCTCTTCAATTCTCTAGGACCCAATTTTCCCTTCATACCTTTCTTGGGCACCAGGGATCCACTTTCCTTCTTTTCTTCCCCAGATTGTTATTTTCCAGTATCTGGATTCCAGATCTTGGAAAAGTTGATTTGTTGCTATTTACCATTTCACCATCTTCCCAGAAGTCCAAAAAAAATACATTCTTAGGACCATACAACTACCAAAATTGACTCAAGAAGAAATGGCCAGGTGTGATGGCACACCCCTGTAATCCTAGCACGCAAGAGGCAGAGACAAGAAGATTGTTGCAAGTTTAAGACTAGCCTGGGCTACATAGGGAGTTCATGGCCAGTCTGAAATACATAGTGAGACCCTGTCTCAAAAAAAGGAAAGGGGCAGGGATTTAGCTCAGTGTTTCCAACATCTGGCTGGCAAGTACAAAGTCTTTAATTCAATCTCCAGTACTACATATCACAATGCTGGACATGATGGCTCATGCGTGTAATCCTAGCACTTGAGAGGCAAGGGCAGGAGGATTACCATGAGTTTAATGTTAGCCTGGGCTATACAGTGAATTCAGAGCCAGCCTGAATTACAGAACGAGACCCCATCTCCAAACAAAAAAACAAAAAAACAAAAAAAAAAAAGAATAAGTTTTTCTGACACTCTTCCAAAGAAATTGCAAAGGAGGGAATACTTCCTAAAATCCTTTAAGGCCAGCATTATCTTCATACCAAAGCCAAAGATTTATCAGACAAATTTCATTTATGATTATAGAGGCAAAAATACTGAGCACTAGACATCTAAATTCAGGAAAATAATTTTAAAATTATACTATTACTGTTTAGTATTTATGCTAGAAATTCAAGATTGGTTCAACATACAAAAGTCAGTCAACACAATATTACCACATTAATAGATCTAAAAAAAAAAAAACTCAATGATCACAATGTAGACTTGACATTTAACAAAATCTAGCATGTCCAATGTGTAAGACATGAGATTTTCTCACACACTTTTGCCATTTATTTTCAACACAGTGCTGAAAAGTTGTAGTTGGAACAATTAGATAATAATTAGATAACAATTTGATAATAAAGAGAAGTAAAATCCAAATTGGAAAAGAGCAAGTGAATAGGTGTGTTTGCTAATGACATGATCTCAGAAATAAAAAACCTGCATTGTTCAGGGGCAGAGTGCTTGCTTAGAATGTTCAAGACCCAGATTCAATCCCTGACATAGTCAGTCAATCAATCAATCAATCAATCAATTTCTGTTCATTGCAAATTAGCCTATCTCCTTTAGTCTTCTTCTAAGCCAATTTCTGTATTTCTTGGTAAAATGCACTTTTAGAAAGGGCTTTATTAAATCAGTTCTGCAAGAAGCCCCATCCCTGCTGACATCACCCTCAATAGATGATCAGGTTCCTCTGTCTGCTCCATCCTCCAACTTGCAGTTCATTATCTCCCTGGGTAGCATCCTAACTGGTCCCTGGATTCCTCCTTCTGGCTACCTGTCTCTGAAGGTAAATTCTGATGATGTTCAAATTCTTCACAAGACTTTAAAAGTTATGTTTGCCCTTTACAAAGAGCCAGCAGACTTAGGTCTCCAGTGGAGGAGCTCCTGGAGGCTCTGAAGAGCTCATGGCATTCCTCACTTTCCTGAGGCTAACCTTTTCATGCCCTCACTCTGCTAATGCCTCTAAATCTTTCCACCTCATTCATCTGCTCAGCTTATAGCCTTGTTCTTGCCTTGATTTCCCCAGGAAAACCAATTTGCTGATTGTCCTTCACTGAAAAGTGCCTATAACATAAATGGTAAAAAGGCTGCAAAATGATCAAAAAGAAAACAAAAATCCTTTCCTAAGTCTTAAAGATTTTTCTGAGAGGGGCAAGTTGCCCTACAAATACCATGTAGAAAACTGAAACTACCAGAGCAAATAATTTTCCAGAATTTAACAATACATTGTAAAGTTTGAGAAACACTGGAGTGGCCAGTTAGACGCCTCGTGACTTGCTCCTGCACACTTGCTTTGTCTCTTCCAGGCATCTTCAGCTCATTGTCTTTTTTTCTTTTTTCATTTGTGGAAGGGAACCAGGGCTC
>PVIR01040286.1:0-13435 GCA_004026965.1 Petromus typicus | reverse complement strand
GAAGGTTGCTGTCACACCACATAACACGTAAATAGATGAACACACCAAAAAATTGGCACCTCCTTGCATCCAACACACGATGGTGAACTCAGGGCCCTGCAGCCCTCGTGTTGGGGAGACCGACAGGAAACACAGGTTAGTTTAACTCATAATGCCACAGTGTAAAAAAGAAAATTAAATGGAAAAGTTATCTCTATTGACACAGGAAGCAATTGTCAATATGTCAGAACTGTTCAACATAAACATTCTCATTAAATTAGGTGAAGAGGAGGACGCCCCCAACCCGATTAGAAATACATAAAAAGCCAGGTGTGGAGCTCACACCATCATTTCGGCACTGGAGTCGAGTCAGAAGCAGCTCAAATCCGAGTCCAGCCTGGGAAACTCCATGGCTGGGTAGATCCTGTCTCAAAATAATTGAAAAGTGTTGGGGATATATCTCACTGTTTTGGCTCTAAGTTTAATTCCTAGTACTAGAAAGGAATGAAGAATTAGCGTCGTATTTCATGATGAGAAACTAAGAGCAGGGAGAAGTGGGAGGGCCCTGGCCCTGTCCTCTCCAGCATGGCCCGGACTCCCAGCTGATGCCCAGCGTGGGAAAGAGCACACGGAATGCCTTTGTCTAGAGATGGCATGAGGGTCTTTGTAGAAGATCTGAATGGTTTGACTCCAAAGCAGAAGATTCCTGGCACTAAGATGTGGTTGTGGCAAGGCGGATCGGAGGTTAGTATAAAAGTCGTTTCTTCTCTGAGCACCAGCAATGACCAGAAGTGGCGCTGAGTGGGCACCGGTGCCGTGCCACTTCTGAGCTCTGTGTGAGGGACGTGGCATGGGCCTCTGAGGTCGGCCACAGGGGAGGTTACACAGCCCAGCGACCACTTCAGACCAAGCAGGTCTTAAAAGGTGGTGTTTAAGCCCATTGTAGAGGCAAATGCCTGCCATTCCAGCCCCATGGAAGCTGAGTTGAGGATCCTAAATCCAAACCAAAGATCTTAAATTCAAAACAGGACTCAGCACCTGCGCAGCACCTCTGTAAAATCAGTGCATTAAGCCCGCATCATCCTGTTTCAGGAGAATCTTTTCCGAGGTCACGTGGAGGCGGCTGGCGGGTTTCAGGGCCCAGGAAGAGTGTTAGGACCTCTTTCTGGGTTAGTTGTTTTCATGCTGAAATCTTTTTTTTTTTCTTTGAGATAGGGTCTCACTTTGTAGTTCAGGCTGGCCCTGAACTCAGCCTCAAATTCACAGCAATCCTCCTGCCTCTGCCTCTGCCTCCCGAGTGCTGGGATTACAGGCGTGAGCCACCCATGCCTGGCACTGTGCTATGTTATGTGGTACTGATTTCTGGTAGGTGTGAGTCTCCAACCCAGTGTTATAGTATGTGATTACCAGGGATTGAACCCGGGCCCTTGTGCTTGCAAGACAGGTGCCGGAACCACTGAGATAAATCCTTGGCCCTGGAATCTTATTTTTGTGCAATTTTTCTGTTATTTGAACCAATTCCATGTTGTCAGCTGAGAGGAAGGGGTCTCATTCATACATGTTGGGGAAGGTTTAATTACAAAGAAAGAAAATGTCACGTGACAGAGGAACAGGGCCAGAAGTGTGCGAAGGTGAGACTGGGGTACTATCTGTCAGACGGAGCTGGGACAGGAGAGGCCTGCAGCAGGATGGGGGATCCCCGCAGCTCTGTGGGAAAGACCTCTGTCTGTAACACCACTCGGACCACGTGTGTATCCCGGACATCTCTCAGTAGAAGTCCCCAGCACCAGAGTTTCGTCCAGAACTTCCTGAGACATCGGGTCATACCCAAGGCCCTGCCTGTCCGAGCAGTGACTGCTGTCTGTCCATCTTCACCTCCTGGCCGCATCCTGGGTCCTTCTCTCGCTGTGCCAAGCCTCAAACAGCACAATCCCGAGGGCCACCAGAACCAGGCCTGCCAGGCCCAGCCGCACCAGGTTCCCCACTGCGTAGTTCAGGGGCTGTGAAGTGGGAGCTGGGGACAAAGAGGTCACAGAGTTCAGGACCAATGAAAAGGGTTCCAGGATTCCTTCTGTCCACCCAGGCAACCTGCCTGCCTCGTCAGCGCTGGGCCTTCTATGTCCAGTCCCACACCTGAGACTCCTCCTCCCCGTCCATCTTGGGCTCTAAGCTGTTCTCCGATGGGCTGAGGGCTCTGTGAATCCTGAGAACCCAGGATGAGGAGCAGGACGTGTGAGGTGCTGGGGAGGGAGCTCTGCAGCCCTGTGTCCCCTTCTCCTGACATAACCGTGGGATCCTGACCGAGGCCTGTGCCTGCTGCGTGAGGTCCCCTCAGGTCTCCTCGCCGGGGCTGTCCCGCACCTCCTCCTTGTGAGCTCAGGTCTTGCACCTGAGTCAGTTTGGAGCAAACTGTGCTGAGCTGCAAGAGCCCAGTAAGAGTGAGGAGAAGGTTTCTGAGTTCGGAATAACCGAGTCGTTGAGTGCTCTCTGTCCGTGAGGAACACAGGAGGTGTGAGTGCTCCCTGGGGAGGAGCCTCCCTGATTCCCTAGCTGGGGACCCCAGGTCCAGGGTCAAGAGCTCCTGAGCCTCAGGAACACAAAAGGTACAAGGCAGGGGCTGCCTCCCCTCACAACCAGGAGGACCCTGGTCTCTGCCATCCAATTACCCTTTTAATAAATAATTAGCACGCAGTGGGAGACCCTGCTGGATCAATACACACACACTCGCACACACATTCACACATGCACACACCTGCAAAAGTATGCATGTTCTACACAGGTCAATGATGTCAGAGCTTTGGAGAAATGAATTTCTACCTGTAGAAGGATGAATCCACATTGAATGACCAATAACAAACAGACACAAGTCTCCCAGGAGAACTGTACTGGGAATCGGATGAATGCGGGTGGATGTGGGCGTGTGTAGATGGAGACATGCGCAGCCTATAGAACTAACCACTGTATAGGTGTGTGATTATACGACACCTATGAAATATGTGCATCTGCACATGTGTAACTGAAACGCAGTCTGGTTTAGACTTAAGAACAATTCCAGGGCTGGACATGGTGGTGCACACTTGTAATCCCAGCACTCAGGAAACCGAGGTAGAAGGATGATGGAAAATTTAAGGGCAGCCTGAGCTCCAGAGTGAGCTCAAGGCCAACTGAACTGCATAGCAGGCAGCAGAATTGCAATCTACTTGAGATTGCTGTACATTCTATCTGCAGATTCAAAACAATTGAAAATGATTAGTGTGGAGAGAATTCTGAGTTACTTGGAAATAAAATAAATACACATAAACCAATAGCTTTTCTATAAACACTTAATGCTTTGAAAATATAAAGTAGTCAGGCTGGGGATGGAGCTCAGTGGTTCCAGCTCCTGTCTTTCCAGTGCAAGGGCCCAGGTTCCATCTGGAAAACCACATACAACAATACTGGGTGTGGAGACACACCCACCAGCAATCAGAACCACATACCACAGTGCTGGGTGTGAGTGGCTCACACCTGTAATCCCAGCACTCGGGAGGCAGAGTCAGGAGGATTGCTGTGAGTTTGAGGCTGAGCTCAGGGCCAGCCTGAACTACACAAGCCAGACGTTGTCTCAAAAAAAAAAAAAAAAAAAAGTCATGGAACTGAATTTCAAGTTATTAAATAGTTGGACGGTTCTTAACACTGACTATGAGGATCCGTGACTTTACCAGTAAATTGTTCCTAAAGCTCACTGACAGATCTCACCTCTAAATAGCTATGTAGATGAGTAATTGACACAGGAATATAATCTAAACTTCTGAGTATCTGAGGGGCAATCACACCCCTTTAAGCTCTAAATCCATGTGTTTAGACTACATTTTGACAGTATTGTTTCAAAGTTAGAGGGAAAGAGAAGCAGCACCGAGTGTAACTGGCGGCTGAACCGCATGCCGCGCCCACCGGGCAGCGACCCGGGCGGCCCAGGGAGCTCGCGGCTCCTCCTGCTGTCAGGGGTGCCTGGAGCGCGAGGCCCAAGGTGGCTCAGGTGGCTGTGCCCCACGGTGACGGCACTGGGTGCCAGGCTCAGCCTCTCCCAGGGGGACCCACCCAGGTTGGGCGGCCTCCTGCTCTGGTCTGAGTGGCTGGGGCTGCCGTTGGGGGCCTCTCAGAAGTGAGTGAGGTTGGCAGTGCTCAGTCTAGAGAGCTTGCTCAGCGTCCTCCAGGTTGGACCCAGCACTGGACAAAAGGGTGAGGGGGACTGAGGCAGCTTCCTGCATCCTGTCCCCACTGATGCTGCTGCTCCTGCTCACTCACGCCTGTCTTCCCGCCCTGGGCTACCCCGTTGTCCAGTCCTCTCAGCCCCCACTGAGCTATGAAGTCCAAAGACCTGGGCACAGGGGGCTCTGCAGAGCAAATTGTAGGTCATCTGTGGCACAGAAGGGCCCCTAGCCCAGTGCCTTTTTCATTTCAGCGATGCTGTGGCTTGGTCTCCCCTCCCTGAGACCCAGGACTGGTGCAGAGACTCACACGCACCTTAAAGGTGTGTGGTTGCACCTCAGATACTCTCAGACTCTGCCCGATCCCAGTCACTGTGATGGACCAGAGCAGGCCTGAGATGCACCAGAGATGCCACTGGGTCAGAAGCGGATGCTGAGGCCACTTCCTGCTGCCGCCCGTCTGTGGGCGGGAGGAGAGGGTCCATAAGCCCACGGTGACTGACACAGAAGGTCACTATTCCCCTTGGAAGACAGCAGGAGTTGGGGCAGCACTCAGAGGGAGGGAGCCTCGCCCAGGGCCCAAGGGAGGTGGGCCTTCTTGGACAGAGTGACTGTGTCAATGGTGATGTCAGAGTGACACTGCAGGGTAAGGCTGTGTCCAGGGGTCAGGGCAGGATTGGGCTGGGTGAGGAAGAGGGCTCCTGGCCAGCCTTGGAGGGAAGAGGGGTGGGGAGAGGGCTGGTTCCTGCCACCCCTGTCCTCTCTGAGGCTGAACTGAGAAAATGATTGCAACAACCTGCTTGGTGCTCAGAATTACATCAGACAGGAAGAGGACCTCCTACCTGAATCTCGGAGCTCCAGGGGCTCACTGGGTACTGACCATAACTGAGGTGTGTTCCTGTAATAGCCGTAGCATCTGAATGTCCAGTTGTGTCTGGGGGTCACGGGATTCACAGGGAACAGGGCTTGGACCTGCCCGCCGGGGCCGCGCTGTGAGTCCAGAGTCCAGGAGAGCTCCTCTCCTCCTTCCTTAGTCAGAATGAACCTGTCAAATCTCTGCTGTGAGCCGCACTGGAGGGTCACGTTCCCACCAGAAGTCACCTCAGGGCTGGGCAGGGCTGACAGGCTGGGTTTGCTGTAAAATCCTAGATGAGAAGGAGGCAGAGTGTGTAATGGACTGACCCCCTCAATACTGTCCCAGGGCTGGACTGTGAGAGGGGGACACCCCTGAGACCAGACCTTCCCTGAGGGAAGAGCTTGGACTGGACCTGATGTCTGCTCACCTGTCACCACCAGATCCAGGGGGTCACTGTATGCAGACCATCCTGCAGAGGTTCGGTAGTAACAGCGATATCGCCCTGCGTGGTGCTCTGTCATGTGTGAGATGGGGAACTTGGCCTTGTTCCCGGGCTCCAGTGGTGTCTGTCTGTCCCATGGCATTGGACTTCCCTCTTTATTCAGACGGTACTCCTGGGCCTCCAGGGTCCCCTCACAGCACAGAGTCACATGATCTCTCCGTGGTATCACAGCTCCTGGCTCAGCCCAGAGCCTGGGCTTGGGGAGGGGCCCTGCAGGAAAATCACAGCGGGGCCCCAGCTCCTTCCTCCTCCCCTCAGATCCCAGCTCTCAGCCCAGGACCCTCCAGACCTCCAGCTCCACCCGCTGATCTCCATCCCCACTGCCCAGGTGGGCCCTTGTCCCCAGGAGGAGGAGGGACCCGGCCAGCTGGGGACACACTCACCTGGCTGCCCTCGGGTCCTGGGGCCCAGACTCAGGCCTGGAAGAGAGTTCCCTGTGAGAGTTTTGCCCTGGAGCCTGAGCAAGCCGCCTGTTGTGGGGAGATGCTGAGCCCAGAGGTGTCCTGAGGAGCAGGGCTGGCTGTGGATAGATCCCTCCCAGACCAGGGTGTTCTTTCCCCTGTTCTGTCTCACCCAGGCAGAGCAGGGCCACGAGGCTGGAAGTCATGGGTTCTTTTACTCTCTCCAGTTGTGTGGATGTGACCCCAGTATGCTCAAGAGAGAGAAAAGGAATGGGTGCGCCCACTTCCCATAAATGAGTTGTTGCAACAGCAGCCTCACAGGAAGGGGAACTGCTACAGTGGGAACCGGCTTCTCTCAGCCCCCGCTGCCGCTGAGGTGGGCACCAGGCTCTCTGCAGACTCTTCAGACAGGATGAGTCCTGACCTGGCCTCTGTCTTCCTGATCTGCTCTGATCTCACCAAGTGCGGAGAGCAGGGAGCAGACAGACCCGGTGCCTCCCATGCTGCCCTTTCCAGTGATGGTGCTGAGGCCGGTCCTTCCTCAGAGCCTCCCCTGAACTCCTCCCTCCCTCTGCAATCCCTGTGCACAACGCTGTGGTTCTCACCATGGCGATATCTCCTGGGCCTGGTGATGCTCTGGGGAAGATGCCGGTTCCTGCTGCAGGTGGCACAGAGCAGAATCAAGCTGAGCCCTCACCGCAGCTCATCTGAGACCAGCTCTGAGTCTCATGGAAGCTAATCAGGCTGGGACAGACAAGCTTTTCTCTGCAGACTTTCTGCTGGTGCCATATTGGCTTTTTCCCATCATCCACTCAGCCTCCAATGCTCACCAAACCCTCACCATGGCAGACTGGTGCCAGGCACAGGGCCACCAAAGACGTACAGGGGTGGGGGGTACGGGGAGGTGTAGGGCCCCCTGGGGCTAAACAACGCCGGCTCCATAAAGGAAGGCTCCATAAAGGAAGTGCAAGGTGGCACGTACACAGTGGGCCCCTCCGGGCCACAGTGATTAAAGAAAAACAGAGAGACAGAGACTGCCCCCTAAAAGGCTGGTTTGGGGCAGTTGAGAACAAGGAAGTGGGGCTGTGTATAAGTGCTGAGAGTGCTGGAAATAAAGGCTTCTCCACCATTTCATCTCCTCATGATGACCCCCACCCGTGGTTCGATGCCAGATGAGTAGCCCTCGGGAATGGGACCTGACAACTGGAGGTCCCAACCGAGATCTGGCATCATGAGGACTTGCCACTGGGCCACCCCGGACCGGTACAGTAAGTAGGGGTGTATTGATTTCAGGACCGTCTCTCTATGGGGTCCTCCCACTCTAGACAGGTTATGGAGTGGCAGGTCTGCCTCCTCCTACAACAAAATGGCACTGCTATTAAGGCAGACAGTGCCTCGCTACTGGCAGAGACTGTCGATCGTTTCAGTCCTTGGTTTTGGCACGGCAGAAGCCTTATGTTGTCTGACTAGGACCATGTCAAAAACGATCTCCAAAAGGCTCTTAGAGATGACCCAGATTCTTTCCCCATGGCTGCCTTCTCCCTCTGGAGGCTGGTGTGCAATGCGCTTTTGACTAACCAGGCAAAAGTGAAAGAGGCCCTCGAGGATAGTGAGAGGACCCTCCTAGATGTCCAAGAGGAGGTCTCCCAATAGTCACTTCAGGATTTAGATTTAGGGCAGGGGGAAAAACTGGAAGTACAAATGGGAAAGATCGAAGGAGACGTTCGCTCTGGGAAAGATCGCGAAGGCGCCGTGGAGGTCTCCTCCGTGAAGTTCGCGGTCCGGACCCGGACAGCGGTACAAGGGGGGAAGAGTGATTTACAGACTCACAGAGACGATAAAGACTTAGACAGTGAAGCAGAGGAGAATAGGCTAGAGCAAAAGATAGAGAAACTAGAGGAGCAGCTACAGGTCACGAGTTTAGAAGAGGCTGCTAGAGAGACCAGAAATAAGCTGAAAGATCTTAAACAGAGGCCTCCCAATTGGCCCACACACTTTGATTTGCCATTGCCCGCCTTAATTTTTCAGCAAATAACCCCTGCATTCCGCTCACGCCCTATTCTTTCTTCATAATTCCCTTCAAGAAGGTTGGTGCTGGTTGTCCTGCCAGCGCTCCTGCACCACCCCTGAGGGTGGCACTGAGGGTGACGGAGGCTCAGGAGGACGATGAGCGATCTGCTACTCGAGAGATTCCTCCATTGATGGTTCGATCCCTGGGGATATTGTTGTTATTGGGGTTTAGAGTTGTGATATTTGCTCTGTGTGTCTGGAAAAAATGTAACAACCAACAGCTACATGTTGTACATCAGGCCCTCATAGTGATGGAAGCTGGAGACCCCCTCCTCCCACATTTGGCTCAGTATGATGGCCAGGTAGTCAAAGATGGGTAGGAAGGAGACATAGCACTAGCAACCTAAGACAGGGGTATCTGCTGGCGCTGCTGGTACACCCGATGACTGGTAAGCAGTGAAGTGCATCATCCTCAACCTAAGACAGGCACTGGTTGAGTCTTTTGGTGTCTAAAGAAGAAGGGGGGAGATGTGGGGTCCCCTGGGGCTAAATAACACCAGCTCCATAAAGGAAGTCTCCATAAAGGAATTGCAAGGTGGCACGTACCCAGCGGGCCCCTCCGGGCCACAGTGATTAAAGGAAAACAGAGAGACAGAGACTGCCCCCTAAAACGCTGGTTTGGGGCGGTTGAGAACAAGGAAGTGGGGCTGTGTATAAGTGCTGAGAGTGCTGGAAATAAAGGCTTCTTCACCATTTCTTCTCCATGTGATGACTCCCGCCCGTGGTTCACTACCAGATGAGTAGGCCTCGGGAACAGGACGCAACAGGGAGAACAGAAGGGCAGTGCTCAGGGGGGCTCGATGGGTCAGGGGCTCCCATAGCCAAAGGGACTGTCATGGGTGCAGTAGACTAGGATGCTGAAGACGGGCTCATCTATTGGGGTCCCATCCTCAGCCCTAACCTCCTCCCTAGGGCCTGCAGTGCAAGGTCAGAGAAAGACACCTATGGGAGACTGAAACAGAAGAGGGATCTGTACAGTCCACACTGAGCTGGCAGTGTGGACACCAGGCAGCAAAACCCTCCTGTGTTTACTGATTACACTAAAATGGGAGGAAATGGGCAGGTGTATGTGAGACATCTGGTGGTGTGTGTGAGGCCTCTGGTGACTGAGTTATCTCTCACAAGAGAGGTGTAAAGGGGAGCAAGGCTTCCTGCAGAAGGAACAAGGGGAACTGGGCCTGGGAGGCCACTCACCAGTGACCCATCCGATGAGTGGGAGAGTTTACTTGGAGCCGCCCTGTCCTTGGCCGCCTTATTTATTTGAGTCAGGGCCCTGTAGCTCCAAGACTAGGACTGGCCTCTGCTGCAGCCCGTGGTGCAGGGACTGTACTCCCCGCTGCCAGGAGTCCACACGGCTCATGAGGCTGGTTTCAGACTCCTGGCATAGCACAGCTGAGTTCTGGGGAGCAGGAAGCCTGTGCCATGGAAGGCTGTTGGCAGCGTGGGGAAGGGGGTTAGCTATGTTCATCCCTGTGTGTGGATCCTCTGGGCCAGGCTGAGCCCAGGTGAGAAGGCCAGCAAGAAGATGCCCACTACCCATGATTTCTAACCGTGTGCGGCCCGTGTGGTCAGGAGCTGTGGCTGCCGGTGGTCTCCACCCACCCAGGCTTCTTCCTGTCTGTGGGGACGTCTCTTCCCCACACAGTGCTCATGAGAGCCAGACGATTCTAAAAAGTCCCTTGGACCTGTTCTGCCCGTTTCCAGGACACAGTGGACTCTGTCAGCCTCAGCAGGAGGGCTTAGGCCAGGTCACGGGGGTGTGTGTGTGCAGGCAGGTGACCCCTCTTCCAGTGATGACTACGCAGTGGCAGTCCTGGGTCCTGGGTCTGCCCCAGTCTCCCAGCTCTGCCCTTCAGGCTCACCCAGGGCCGGGAGTGTGAGGGACAGGGCAGTGTGTTCTAGGCTTCCAGCCGCTCTGCACATGTTCATTGGGGGAGGACTCAGCCAGGGAGTGCGCAGGTAACCCAGGAGGCCACAGCACAGGGAAGGAGGCCCTACTCCCACGTGACACACAGGAAGGTCTTGGTTCTGGAAGGCGCTTCCCATGAGGTATTTAACAACTAGGCTGAGCCAGTATGCAGATGAAAGGCACGTAGTGTCCCTGGTAACGCGCGGATGGGTGCAGAGACACACAGAGGCCAGTGCGGGATGGACAATCAAGACGCGGAGACGAAGGGCTGATGGGAGAATGGAAACTGTCTCTGTCCCATCCAGTTAGGAGGGAGCCCCTCTCTTCTCATGGTACCTCTTCCCTGGGCAGCCCGGCTGTACACGCCTGCTCCTTTGAGGAGCTCTGGTCGGGACTTTGAACACTCTGGAAGCTCTCATGCTGTATTTACCACCTCATGATGGTGCGTTTGGCTGAAGAATTCCTCTGCTGAGACCCCTCTGTGCACTACTTCAGTGCATGCGCATGCTGAACGCATGGTGACCTTTCTCCACGAAACCACCGTCCCTCTTCCCTTCACTCTGTTCCTCTTTCTTAGGCCCATGTAGAAAGAAAAAATGGGACACATGGGCACTGCCCAGGGCTTTGTATGCAATGGAAGTGCAGAGATAGACACTTTTGGGGTAAAAGCACAAAGCCTTCTGGACTGAATGCCCAGCTCGAGACAAAAGACATCCCAGATGGCCACGGTCCAACTAGGACCAAGACCGTGTCTGTAGGAGTGTACACTCCCCTTTAGTACTCAGCTTGGCCCTGACATCGGGCCCATAGCAGAGCTCCCGGTGCTTCCCTTGGCTTCCCATCTCCTATACGGATCCCTGCACAGAGGTCCATCTTTCGTGCTTTATAATTCCTTCCAGATGTATCTACAAAAAGCCACAGAAGCTTCAGTTCCAGCTCTGTTTATGAGCTTCCCATGGTGAGGGTGTCAGTGAAGGCACTCGGCCTTCTAGGAGGTGGAACTGAATGCCAAGTAATTCCTCATCCTTGTCCCCACCTCAGTCCTGAACTGTGACAAGGAAGCATGAAGAAAATATCACCATGAACTTACATTGCACATAAGAAACTGGATGTGACAGCGACAAGAGGGCTGGGCTGTTGTTGCCAGGAGTAAAAAACAGGATGTCGCCATTGTTACAGGATATTAAAAGATGCCTTAGGTATAGTTTCTTTAATAATATATGCTGTCGTATTCTGAGCCTCTCCGGTCCTTCTCTGGCTGTGCCAAGCCTCACACAGCACAATCCCGAGGGCCACCAGGACCAGACCCGCCAGGCCCAGTCGCACCAGGTTCTCCACTGTGTGATCCTGGAGGAGGGAGCCTGGGAACATGGAAAAGAGGGTTGCAGAATCTGGGGAGACTCAGGTCCCCTCTGTCTGCAGGACACCCACTCAGGCAGCGCTGATCTGGAAATCACTTCCTCCCTGAGCCCAGCTCCCCTGAGAAGTCCTCACTCACCAGCGTTGGGATCCGAGTTGTTCTCTGCCGGCCCCATCGGATCAGCTCCTCCTGGGAATGAGCGTGAGGCAGAGGGTTGGACAGAGCTCATGCCACCTGACCAGCATTTCCCTGCACTCTGCTCACAGCGCTCCCTCCTCCTAACAGATGTGGTCTGGATCAAAGCCCTCCTGTGCCATAGCAATGCAGCTGGGCAGGGACCCTGAGTGACCAGGTGAGTGGGTCATGGCCCCTCCTGAGGCTCAGGTGTGCACTGAGGACAGATCCCAGCAGGTGACTCTAGAGGCCTGGGTGACAGTGGTTGCAGGAGCATCTGCTGGGAGAAGGGACACCTGGGTTGTGATGTTGATCTGGGACAGCAGGACGAGGGGCGGGGCCTCAGGGTCCTGTCCTCAGTGTGAACTCAGTACTTTCAGGACCCGCACAGCCCACTCTGTCCTCCCTCTCCTCAGTTCTGTGTAACATTGTTTATGTGGTCAGCAGTGGGCCCCAGGGGAGAATTCCTTCCCCTTCACCTAGTAAGGGAAGGTCTCCTTGAGCCTCTCTTCCTGCCCCCTTTACACTGGTGTCCCTGAGCTGTAAGGATCAAGGCCCTAAAGGTGCGTTCCTGTTTAGGAAAAATGGTCTGAGGTGTCCTGACCTGAGACTATGAACCTCCAAGAGCCATTGGTGGACAACAGGTCGGGGGCAGAGCTCAGAGAGCCGTAGCACATGCAGGTCCCCTCCCGAGGGCAGAAGTCACAGTACTCATGGACAATTCTGCCCAGGACCACTGAGCTTCGGAAAGGGACGCTGATCTCCTACACTGTGGGGGATTGGCTGAGCCCTCCTTGGACAGAAGGAAAGGGTGCACTGGGCTCTGATTCCCGCTGTCCTGCTCTGGGGGTGTCTGCATCTCTCACTGGAGCCTCTGGCTTAGGAGCTCCAAGCTCCCCAGCTGCAGTTCCCTCTGCTTCCCTGATGGCAGGACTCAAGGCAACATATTTTTTTTTGTCAAAAATGACTGTGTGGACAATGGGGCTTCCTCACCAGTTGACTGTTTTCTCTGAGAACTGAGAAATTTAACTAGGACACCTGGGGAACACAGTCAGGAGCTGTGTGTCCTCATCCTCTCTCCCCAGGGCTGTCCCGAAGAAAAGGCTCCACAGAAGTCTGCCTGGTGGCTCAAAACTGAATCAAACAAGGCTGGGCCTTCCTCACCTGAGATCAGGAGCTCCAGGGGGTCACTGGGCTCCGACCACGCCTGGGGTATGTTCCTCTTATAACCGTAGCATCTGAACGTCCATTTGTGTTTGGGGGTCACAGGGCCCACAGGGAACAGGGCCTGGACCTGCCCACTGGGGCCTCGCTGTGCGTCCAGGGTCCAGGAGAGCTTGTTTTCTCCTTCCTTAGTCAGAATGAACCCGCCATATCCCAGCCGTGAACTACACTGGAGGGTCACGCTCCCTCCTGAGGTCACCACAGGGCTGGGCAGGGCTGACAGGCTGGGATTGGGGCTGTAGACTCCTAGGAGAGGAGGAGGCAATGTGTGAAATGGACTCAGCCCTCCCTCACTGTCCCCAGGGCAGGGCTGTGAGAGGGGGATACCCCTGAGACCAGACCCTTCCTGAGGGCAGAGCCTGGGCTGGACCTGATGTCCTCTCACCTGTCACCACCAGCTCCAGGGGGTCACTGAGCTCTGACCAGACAGAAGGGCTGTGATAGAGACAGCGATATCTCCCTGCATGGTGCTGTGACATGATTGGGATGGATAACTTGGCCTTGTTCTCAAGCTCCTGCGACATCTGTTTGTCCCAGGGTGCTGGACTTCCCTCTTTACCAAGACGATACTCTTCTGCCTCCAGGGTCCCCTCACACCACAGGGTCACAGGTTTCCCCCATGGTATCACAGCTCCTGGCTCAGCCCAGAGCCTGGGCTTGGGGAGGGGCCCTGCAGGGAAATCACAGCTGGGCCCCAGCTCCTTCCTCCTCCCCTCAGATCCCAGCTCTCAGCCCAGGACCCTCCAGACCTCCAGCTCCAGCCCCCACAC
>PVIR01040285.1:0-13433 GCA_004026965.1 Petromus typicus | reverse complement strand
CATTGTGCCCAGTACATTAATGCAAGAGAAAATAGATCAAGGCAAAAAGAAAAATATTTTAGAGATAAAAGGACCATTATGTAATGATGAAAGTTGAAGCCACCTGGAAGATATACTAATGCTGAACTTGAATATGCACAGTAACATAACTTCAAAATACATAAATAAATCATTGGAGGAAGGCATTATGAGAGGAAATATTACTTCTTTGATCGGTAAAATGAAATTTAAATATACTTGTGACAGAAGCTGATCAAACTATAAATATTATATGGAACTATTTGAGCAATGAAATCAAGGTTAATTTAATAGAGTGAACCCCATTCTCAACATAAAATGAATAGACTTTTGCTCAAGAACACATGATGTATTTACAAAACTGAATGCCTACAAGTCCACTCAACAAACCTCAACCTGATGAAATATGTCACAAAAACTGTGCTATAATTACTTTGAAATTAAGTTAAAATCAATTATAATAAAATTCAAATGCATTTTAAATCTTTTGGATTGCATAATTCTAATCCATGGTTTAAGATTCATGATCTAACTTTTTCAGGTTCCCAAATACACAAACATAAAAATCAAAAGAAAACAAGTTACCTAAAATCGCAAGATATGTGAATTACACAGTGATCCTCATGTGACTCATGACATATTTGTCAGGCCATTATACTTGCACTTCAGGAAAATTCACTAGTATGCAGAGAAGGATTTTCTCTGAAATTGCTATCAGTGCCCAAAGCAGAGCACAGGATTAGAGTTTGTAGCCCAAACTCTATAATCATCCTAAGATTTCCAAAGGAGTTGCAAAATCACTATCACCAACAACACATCAACACATGGGGTGAGTGAGAAGAAATGCAGGAGAAGACGGAACAGAAAGAACATTTGTCAGCAGCCATGTTTGAGAGGAGACGGTGTCCTCACCAGAAATCACATGTATTTCTATCAGCCCCTTTCCATTTTTTATGTATTTTCCTATTACTTGTTCTAATAGTTTCGAAGTTGGGCTCTTTATATTAAAATGCTTTAACTCTCCTCCTGTGATATGAAGTAGGGATCGAACTTTATCTGACTTTCATGTATGAATAGCCAACATTTCCAGTAGAATTCATCAACTGGCTAACCCTTGTCACATGACTCACAATACCAATCAGTTAAGACCAAGTTTCCATATTTTCTGGTCTCTTTCTTGCCTCTTTTTTTCCACTGGAGGAATGGAGGCTCCAGCGAATGTGCACAACTACAATGTGGAAGATGAAAGTCACAAACTGGAGGCACTTCACAAATGATGCCTAAAAATGAAGATTAAGTAATCCCAACATACTAAACCTGGAGCAGTAATAGGATGAGATAGGGAGAACTTTGGATTTTCTTTTTTTTTTTTTTTTTTTTGAGACAGGGTCTTACTTTGTGGTTCAGGTTGGCCCTGAGCTCAATCTCAAACTCGCATCACAGCAATCCTCCTGCCTCTGCCTCCCGAGTGTGGCACTGTGGTATGTGGTACTGGTTGCTGCTGGGCATGAGTCTCCATGCCAAGTATTGTATGTGGTTACCAGGGATTGAACCCGGGTCCTTGCGCTTGCAAGACAGGTGCCAGAACCAGTGAGCTAAATCCCTGGCCCCAAACTTTGGATTTTCTTATTGAACTATGCACAAATAGATCTTGCTAGAAACAAAAACAATAAATAAATACCACTAAACAGCACAAGTTTGTACTTACCTGAGTGGTTAGCAACCTTTGAGCTGAATGTTTTCATCCGATGGCAGTCAGACCCGTCTCCTTCTTTTCCTTACTTAGTGAACAGTGTTCTAATGTGTCAAGCTGGGAAGGCCAGGGAAAATGCAAGAGGTTCCCTTTGCATTCATGATGCTTCAGTCTTTCAAATGGGTTGTGATGTTCATTACTTTTTATGTTTCCACATGTCTCTAATATTCCACTGAAACGTCTTAGTCTTAAAAGACATCTACACTAAGTTTCAGAATAGTAGCCTATTTTAGGTCTGTTTTCTCTATCGAACTGGAGAGTCAAAAAGCACTGCACAGCCTGGCTCTGTATCCACCAACAGCACAGTGACTGACACAGAGCTGGCTATGAAAACTTGTTTGAAGATTTAGTACAGAGAACATGGCAAACTGGCTTGTGTTACTCTGTCTTTCTCTAAAACCTACCCAAGGTGTTAAAGTCAAGCTCAATGCCCTCTCCCCTGATTTTGTCCCAAGCCTTTCACTGACAGATCTGCTCCTTGTTGCCATCACTATGAATTCTTACATTATTTCAAGTCTGCATTGTAAATAAGAGAGAGAAAAGAGAATTGACATTATTGAGCATCAGGAAGTAGACATAATTTTGTCTCATTTTATCCCACTATCATTTCTGTAAGACACAAGACAGTAAATAAGCATCCGTAATTAACTATGTTTTGTAGAAAGCTCTGGGCACACGGTGATGTAAAGAAAATGCAATAAAGTACTGTTCTATAACTTTTTGCAAGACAATAGAAATAGAAAAATAGGAAATGAAAGTGTGGAGAATTCTGTCATTAGAATAGCCAGGAGCCAAATTTAGTAGCATACTTTTGCTGCCTTTAATACAGTAAGCATTGTTCTCAGTGTGTTTTGTGTTTTACTTCTCTTGTTCTCACAATAACCCATAGTGTAGGGTTTGTATTTTACAAATGAAGAGACTCATTCTCTGAGAAACTTGCATAGCTGGCAGAGGCTGCACCAGATTGAAGTGTCCTCTAAAATATTCATGCCTACTCAGAGCCACAGATTGTGACCTTGTTTGGAAACAGCATCTTTGAAGATGCACTTAAGATGAGGTCATCCACACCAGTGTGTGTCCTAAAGCCAGTAACTGCTATCCTCACAAGAAGGCCGTGAGGACACAGGGAGAGACCCATGCAATGGCAGGAGCAGAGATGGAGCAATGGAGCTGCAAGGTAAGAATAGCAATTGCAGTGGCTCTCATAAGCTAGGAGGAGAGCGCTGTAGACTGGATGTTGGTTCATCCTTGAATTCATAAGCTGAAATCTAATGTCCAACTTGACGGTGTCAGAAGGTAGGCTCTTAGGAAGGTGTTGAGCTCAGAAGGCACTCATAAGTGGCACTCACGTGTGTATAAGACGTTAAAGCATCTCTCTTCCATCTATAAGATTATAACAAGAAGATGATTCATGCCATCTAGTAGGAAGACTGCCCACACTAATTCCAATGGTTTCTTGACATGTAGCCTGTAACACCATCTAGTCTTTGACATTCTACTGGAGTCCGAAGAGATGAAGACAATAAACACGGACAAATTCTCCCGACTTCCCAAAGGAAACCAATCCTTCCAGCGCTTTGATTTTGGTGTTCTAAACAGAAATGTGAGAAAACTGAATTCCACAGTCTTCAGTCACATAGTTTATGGTATATAGTATGGTGTCACAGGAAATGAAGAGAGAAACTGAGGCAGGATTCAGGACTGTATCTGATTCCAGGATCTAAGCTCTCAGCAGACAGTGGCTTGACCCATTCACATGACTGATAAGACAATGAGCTGAGTTGATGCATGAAAATTTGCTTTGAAAATGAAAAAAACATGAACTCTATCATTATTATTATTATTATTATTATTATGTGTGTGTGTGTGTGTGTGTGTGTGTGTGTGTGTGTGTGTGTTACCTGGAATTGAACTCTAGACATTCTGCTTGCAAGGCAGGCATCAGAACCATTGAGATAAATCCCTGACCCTATCAATATTACTTTTAAGAGTTTTCAAAATGATATAAGAGCTCAGCAAAATGTTATTAGTAAATAAAATGAGGTATTGGAACACAGTTTCTTCCTCATTTATTAAGTCAGCTCTTAAAAACAGTATTTCTGGGATTCTTTTCATTTGTTTCCTTCTTTGCTCAAAATAATTCTCTCAATGTGCATGCTCAAAACTATGTAAGAAAAGCCTATAAGCAATACTTTAAAACTGGTCCGTTCTTCACTGTAATAAATCACAGGAAAATGTACAGAGAACTTTACAAATTAGGGCAGATACAGACACCCAGACTTTCTAAAATTATGTGCAGTTTCATGTTCTAAATGTTCATGCCCCTCTAAATCCATATATTGAAATTCTGATCCCGAAGTGATGGTATCAGCAAGTGGAGTATTTTAGGGGTCATTTAGTGCTGTACCCTTTCACGTCCAAGAGAGATCCTTTTCACATGGAAAGACAAAGACAAAGTATCATCTGCAAGCCAGAAAGTGAGCCAGCATCAAACTGCCATGATCTGTACTTCTCTGCCTCCTAGACTATAAGAAATGCACTTCTGTTGTCAGCCTCTGTTCTCATAGCAGCCTGGAAACACTAATGCAGTGGTTGCAAATAGAAAATACCCAGATCTCATCAAGGTGTTCTTAAAGCTAGAAATGGGCTTTACCCTTGTTGGTGCGTTTGAGTATCCTCTGTACTCACCACAGCTGGATATACACACACCTATATACATAGGTATGCATGCACACACACATATATGTGCAGCCACAAGTATATATATATGTGTGTGTACATTTAGGTACATGTATACAACACAGAAAATATACATGCATCACTTGAGCACAATGATATGCACATATATACATGAATGCATAGGCACACAGATATGTTGTATGTACACTAAAAGCTTTCTAAAGGAAGAAGCTTCACATTTTCTTCAAAAATCATGATTTCCTTCTATATATCTTCATTGTTAGCTGCTCCCTTTATTTGTGTTTAACAATGCTGGCAATAAAAACTATGTTTACATTTAGGGCTGGGGGTTTAGCTCAGTGGTTCCGGCGCCTGTCTTGCAAGCGCAAGGGCCCAGGTTTGATCCTCAGAAACCACATACCATACTGGGTGTGGAGACTCATGCCCAGCAGCAATCAGCACCACATACCACAGTGCCTCACGCCTGTAATCCCAGCACTTGGGAGGCAGAGGCAGGAGGATTGCTGTGATGTGAATTTGAGGCTGAGCTCAGGGCCAGCCTAAACTACAAAGCAAGACCCTGTCTCAAAAAATCCTAAAAAAAAAAAAAAAAAACTATGTTTACATGGTGTTACTACAGGTCAACCACTTCATCTTCATATTTCTGATAAATAAATGAAGGAACAGGAATTTATGCAGAGAGACTTAGATTTTCTCACAGGTTGGTGCCGAGTGTTGTCTACAACCTTTTTTATACACATCCATGTATTTGTATGGCTTTAAACTCCACTCCTACAATGATAACTCCAGGACACCTTTTTCTAGCTCAGACTTTGTGGTTCTCAAGTAAATTGCATAATGACTTTATTTAATGGATGTCACAGATGAGACTATCACGACTCGACAGCATCTGGGTTTCAAGCTCAGGTTAAGGAGAGTAAATCTACACATTGTGACATTCATAGAGAAATTCTGGAGAGCCAAAAGTTGTCATCCAAACTTAACAACATCTTGCAGGTGGCAATTAAAATTATCATCCACATTGAAGTAATTGTCCCAACTCACATGCATTTTCACAGCTCTATGAGGAGATAGATGCAGAGCATGTGTCTTCTTTTCTACACAGATATGAAATGTCTTTCAATAGGTAGATCCTGGGCCAGAGTTCTTGAGTGATGAGAGCTGCTTCTGGCAGCACATCTTAGCAGTGCAGAATGGGGTGCAAACCTACTCGTTTGTATGAAATAGTCCACCTGCTCAATAAACTTGGTCTGACACTTCAGAGGAGACCACAACTATGTTCAAGTAGGCAGATAAAGTGACTGCATTCAAAGCCAAACATGAATTATGAGAGCATTGAGTGAACATTGGAATTTTCAACATCTTTAATATTAGTAAAAATTTTGAACTAGAGCCTCTTTTCATCCAGAAGGATGATGATAACTCATCTCAGCAATCAAAAGTTTGAGCATTATTTCTCAACTGTGAAAGACTCCTGAACTGTGATTCAGTTATGAAGAATCAGAACTGACCTTGTCTGTCTTAGAAGAAGACAAACTGCTTGATAAAGCAAATGATATTGGCCTTGAAAGTGTTAACATTTCCCCATACATTCTAAATTAAAGATTACCACAAAAGCACTGCAAGGCCTGCTTCCACTTCCAACATTTTGCATTTGAGAAGCAGGGTTTTCTGTCATGATAGCAATGAAAACAAGATTATGGAGTAACCTAAAGATAAGAACCCATTTCTATAGTCGCTGACTCCTGTCAACCCCAGGTGTGACCATCTACTTGATGGACAACATACTCAAGCCTCCACCTAATTCTGTATTATGGTGAGTTATACAGTTATTTTGTTAGATATAGCAATGTGATAATAGAAATAAAGTCTGCAATAAATATGATGCACTTGCCTCATTACAAAATCATCTCAAAAAGTCATTTTCCTTTACACCAATCTATATCATCAAAAATGTTATAGACCATCACTATAAAATATTTAGTTGCTGGTCTTTGAGTATGTTTTTCTATGTGCATTTGTATGTTTATGTGTGTAGCCAAAATTAGGTTCACAGTACACAAGTGGTGATCAAAATATACAGTAAATGTTTAAATATTTAAAATGTATTAAAACATAAGACATGTCCTTACTAATTCTTCTCAAAATATTCCTCCCATTCATTTCAAAACCATTTATCTTTTCATTCTTGCCACTTTCTGGAGCACTTCTGGAAGTCTTCTTTTGGGAGTGTTTTTATAAGATGTGATCAAAATATGGTGGATGCTATTGCCAAATGCCATGTAATGGAGAGATAGGAACATAGAAAGGCAAGTTCATAAAATATTATGATGTCTAGCATAATAAAATATTATGATATCTTCATTCACTTTATTCAATAGATCTGTCACTGTGCTGTTACTGCTTCCCCAAAGTCTGAAAGATCATGAAAAAGAAATGCTTTGAATGAATTCAGACCATTAAGAAAGTTTTGACAGTTCAAATAGACTGAGAGAATACTTCCAGGAACACTCAGGAAGTGACAAAAACGATAGCATCAGCATGTTCAAAATGTGGAAGAATATTTTGAGGGGGATTAATGCCAATGTATCTTTTAGCTACTAAATTTTTAACATTTGAGTATTCACTGTGGCTTTTCATCAGCTCTTTCATCTATCATTTTCTAGCCTGCTTTTTTACTTTATATCTCCATTGAACATATACTTCAGTCTCCATACATACCCGTCTGTATTAGTGTTAAATGACTAATCAAGGTTTCATCATATGAACATAACATAATTTCTATAACCAACTTGTGGTCTTTGACTATCAGGAGCAATTCCACATAATTTGGGGAAATAATCGTTTCACTCTTAAATTATGACTAAGTCTAGTTTGCTTGCCTATAGGCCAACTATGACATGTCAAGGCATAACTCTGTTTTTGCCTCTGGTCACAGCTGAGATCTTAGTGGCCCAAGGATGCTGCAATGCTCCAGGGCGGGACTGCACCAGCTGAAGACATCCTGCGGAAGGAAAAATTCCTAAGCCACATAAATTCCTCATGACATAGGATTTTCTTCTACATAATTCCTCATTGTTCTAGAATTATGCCCAGGCCCTGCCCTCTGGGGCATCTGTTAAATTTTGTAACTCCAGATGTACTGAGTAAAGGGGTGGCGTGATCAGGGTCTGTCATCTCTGCTGCCCAGAGCAGCATTAATCAGGCCCCAACTCAGCTTCTTCCTTAAGTCTCATTTCTGTCTACAATTAACAAATTCACCTTGTGCTGTCGTGGCTCACAGGAGATTAGAGCTAACTGCAGAGATTCTAATAATGTCCCTTTCCCTTGTTCCCTACATCTGACTGTTAGGCTGTTTCTAATTCCCCACCTTTATTTATAATAAGCTACAGTGAGTATGTCTGTTCTTAAATTACCTTTTGTATTTACCTACGTGTTTCTTTAGGATTAATTTCCAGAAATGAATTTTTTTCACTAAACATGTAAACACTTTAAAGAATTTAGGATATACTGTTAAAATGTCTGTTGTGCAATATCTCACAATGCCAATTTATCTTCCGCCTAACAAATACTGGAAATTTTCCTTATACCTTTTTCTCCTCATGTAATATGAAAAAAATGGAATTTCATTATGTTTTATTATAAGCTACATGTCCTTCATTATTGATGAGATTAAATTTTAATGTGTTTATTGATCATTCATAGATTCCTTTGAAAATGACCAGTTCATATTCTTTACCTGTCTCTCTGTTGGAACATAAGCTTTTGCTCTCTAATGATATAAAACTATTTTTATAAAGATAAGCTTTGGCCATTTTTATTACAGAACACAAAATTGATTCAAGTTTGTCCTTGATGTTTTAATTTTTAGGATATTTTAGCCATTCCAAATCTGTTTGTATGATGATGCAGTTATGTTTAGCTTTCATTTATTTTATGGTTTCTGCCTTTAGAGTCATGCTTCAGGAGCCTATTACCAGCCTATGATCAGGAAGATGTAAGCCAAATGTCAGCACAGTCACTGAAACTGGCATTTGCTGTGGAAGATTCTGTATGCAAGAAGATTGGTTCATTCAACCGTTCCAATAATAAATTCACTCAAAACAATTGTTTTGTAGAGACTGGGAAAGAATAGGATAGGAGAGTTTTATGAGGAAGGAAGCATCACTATTACATACAGGGGATTCCATCATTTTTCTCTTCTTGCAAAACTTCCCCTTATCTATTCCTTTTATGAACATCAGTTTCTTCTATTACACAGAGAAACTGATGAATCGCCTTTTAACATATGAACATTTCTTGAGTGTTTTGGCCTGAAACTGAAGTAGCCTAGCCTGTATTTCCCCCCAAATAGTTATATTATTGTCCTCCAAAACATTTTAATGAATACATTTTCTTCAACTAATTGCATGAATACATATGTGTGTGTGTGTGTTTGGTTAATAGTTATACATTTAACAGTTGAAAATTTGCTCTACCCAGAAATTATTTTTGTATCCAGAGAATAAGGATGAATGATAATTTTTGAAATTCTTGTGTCTTTTATCTCCAATAATCAATACTCAGTTGGGTGCAGGGGGTTAGCACGTACATTTGTTCCTCTTTGTAGCTTAGTTCTTTTCATGCTGACATATGGTAGCTACTTAATAATGAAATATTGAATGAGTGAGGGAGGTGAAGTCATCAGTTCTTGAGACCAATTCAAGTGAGCAACTTCCTCTTCAAAGAATGCAAAAAAAAAAAAAATTCTATTGGATGACTGGAATCTTGCAATTTTTTAAAAAATGCTCTGTGGTAGAAGGCTTGTTTTAGCCTGTCTTGCATGTCTGTCTTCTTTCCTTGAGTGACAACACTGACTTCCCTTTGTAGAACTGAGAGTGAGCTGAGAGCTTTGTTGGCCAATCAAAACACTGTGTCTCCATGGCTACTTTGGCCAACATTACTGTGACTCAAGCCAGATCAATGGCAGATTCCCCTAGGAATTCTGATTGCTGTTTCAGAGAGGATATCCTCTTTGTTGGTGACATAGTGCGGAGAGAGGTCTGTGGAGATCATCTTTACAATCCTAGAGAAATATACCAAGATGGGAGAAAGTAAAATTGAAAGATAAACACACTTAAGAGAACCGTGTTTCTAGTATGAACACTTAATCTGTGAGAATGAGTATATTTCTCCTTTGGGCTTGGTTCAATTGCAGTTAGGCTGCTTTGATTTATACCTTCAGATACTATACTATGTTGAAAATGAAATGGTTTTACATACAAGCCTTGTATCATGGGCTGGAGGTTATAATAGCACAAAGATCTCAAAATCATCAACAGTTCTGGTCACTGTTGCCTAGCTCAGTCCCTGTGAGCTTCCTGGGAGATACGAGAGTCCACAACCAGGAATGCCTTGGAAGACAGCATTAATGAGCACTGATTGACACTCTTCTATACACCATGAATCATGAGTACTTTCATTATCTCTAGTCCTTCTACCAATTATGTAAATTACTCATAAGGAGCAGAAGCTTTTACTAGATCATATAAAATGTACAAGTCACACAAGTGACATCTGAGACAGTTGGATACTGCTTAGAATTGGGCCTTTCAGTCTTGACTATCTATTTCTGTCACTGTCTACTTTAATACCAGGTTCTACCACTTACTTTCTGTAAAACCCTGTTATTTAAATGATGTATGCCTCATTTTCCTCCTCTAAAAAATGAAGACCATATCAGAACTGACTTGTAAAGTTGGTTATAGGGCTCAGTGATATAATACATAGATACTAAGAATATGGGCTGCTAATTGGCAAGAGCTTTATGGGAATTAGGTATTCAGGCTTGAAGACAAAAGTCAAAAGTCATTTGGATATCCCAAATGTAACTGTAAAATCACTACAAGATAATTACCAGGGTCTCATTCCAATTGTTGTATTTGGAATCCCGGTGCATTCCTTTTGCCCTTTTTATCAGTTTGACTTTAGGAAGAAAGTGAGGCTCTGTGTGGTGCTCAGTTGTGAACATTGTCTTCCCCTTGCAAAAGAGGTTTGAGAGAGACAGACAGACAGACAGAGAACTGATAGCTTTGTTTGAGCCCTGAATTAATGCTCAGAAAGCAACACAGAAACACAGAGATCCCAGGTCTCTTATTTTCAGAAGCCACTAAATCTCACCAAGTCTGCAGAAAATTTGCACAATATCTCCATCAAAACTGAAAAGGTCCTGGCAGATAGAGTTCCTTCCAGAAATTTGAAGGCCTTTGTAGGTAAACATTGCTCTCTTCCAATACCCGATGAATTATATCACTCAGTCAAGAGTGAAGGCAGCTCGCTTCTCTTGTGTATTTGTTTTAAAAATTTATACCGAGTGCCTACTGCCATGTACCCATATGACCTGCACTGTTTCTACACTGGCTATGACCTTAAAAAATGCTCATCTTACTTCTTCACAGTCTCTTTCCTTGACTATCCAATGTTGCAAAGCAATCCTAACTCCCAGGGTTGTTGTGTTAACCAAATGAGACTTAAAGTTTTAAAAGTCTGAAGAGCTCTATAAATACAGAGTGATATGTTCTGGAAAGAAATCTGAGAGGAAAACAAGACTTGAACATTACTGTAAGTGGTGGTTTTGCAGCTCCTTTGGGAAGCAGGTAGAACATAATGGTTAGTTAAAGTATCCATGGTAGATTAGACTTAGCACCGGGATCCCATGTGTGATGTGGCACATGGTGGTGAACATGTAAGCCTGACACTGCCTGTTGATTATGTGAATTTTCCCGTAGGCTTGCCACTGTCTTGTAGGAATTCTTTCAAAGGCAGAATAAAGCAATGGAAACATATTTCTTGCCACTATAAATTAAGGTAGAATATGGCAACCGCAACAACAGATTAGTAAAGAAACTTTTAAGCCCTGATCATACACTACACATTATGCTAGGAATGCCTTAAGATTTTCTCAGGTAAACTGCATATCACTCTGTGAGCTTTCCTTATTTTATAGATGATGGAATTGAGGTTTGGAGAATTTATATATTCAGCTCCAAATCACAGTGCCAGTAGATGAAAATGCAGGTCTAGAGTAAATTTGGTTTCCTTGATGAATGTTTTTTTTCGAAGCCTTGGGAAGAGGTACGGCAACCAATGGATATGTTAGAGTAGATACAACTTGGGCATGAAAAAAAGAGAGAAAGGAGCAGCCATCGGGAGCAGAGAGAACACGGGAGGTAAGCCATGGAAAGGGAGAATGGGACACATGAACAATATAGTGTTGGCTGGAAATAAGCTTTGTGAAGTTACAGGGAAATAAAGACTTAAAAAGCAGCTTCTAGATAGTTTATGGAAGACTTTAAATGCCAGATCTAAAATCTTTGCGTATTTTGCAGGCGGTGAAGAGAAAAAATTAAGGCCATGAAATGGCATCATCAGAATGCTACCTGAGATGGCCACACTGCAGCCATGTGCAGAGCAGGCAGCAGAGAAAGGTCCTGAGGTCAGAGGCAAGCAGGAGGCTAACCCACCAGAGCAGCAGGGGAGACTTTCTGTCTACTAATAAAATGCGAAGAGGAGATTTGATTGTCAATGCCAAGGAGACTCTTTTCAGATGACCTATTTCAGATATTTTGGGTTTGTTTTTCAGCTTTGTTTTTGGAGAGGATCGACTTTCTGGCTTCAAAATCTAATAAAGCATGTGATTGCTGTTCGCATTTCACAAACACATAGGCAGAGGAAAAAAAACTACGCTCCCTGCAGCTCCTTGTGATTTCCTCATCCAAAGGCTCCCTCTTTGTTGCCAAGAATGTGCATGATGTGAGCCAGCCGGTTCTGGCAACCTTCCACCCATCCTCCTCCTGGGGCCCCAACCCCTCCACTCACAGGAGCCCAAGCTCCTTCTGAAAGTACAAAACGTGTAGACGCCCTTCACCCCCCAGCTGAGCCCACTCCCTCTCAGTTCAACAAGTTTGGCCTTCTGGCTGAAAACTGAATATTTTGGACTTTGAAAAAAACATGCTCTGTTTCCCCTGATGGCATCTCCAGTGCAGTGGGGAATAGACTAGCCTTTGTTATTCTGTTCTGGTAGATGATTCTGGGCAGTGCTCAGAGCTGGGGGTGGGGTGGGTGGCAGGAGGTGAGGTCTGGTCAGTTGACTTAGCATAAGGCCTGTATTGTCCTAGCAGCCTCTCTTGGAGAAACAAAACCCTTCGAGGAGATGAGCTGCCACTTGGGCTCGGAGTGGGCCGGCATGGTTACCACTGGTGTTTCATGCGTGTTCCTTGTCCTGCTGATTCCTCGTGGGCTTCCAGCATAACTGTAGTACTGCCATGCAGGGTGGCATCTTCTTCTCACAGGAAGTTTTCTGAAACAAAATGTGAAGCAGAAGAATTTGGAAGACCTAAGGTCACACATGCATGCAGCAAGGACAGCCACCACAAGCAAGCACTTGGGAATGCCTACCACAGGATACACACTACTCTTGGCTAGCTTCAGTCTGAACCCAACACCATTTACTTTTAAGCCCTATATTTCTTTCCCATCCTACTGCTCTCTGTTTTGTGTTTGTTTTATCTATGAAGTATTATGTGCACATAAAATTTTTTACAGATCACAAATATACAAAGTATTTAACTAAAAGTAATATGCTAACTTAAACAATCTATTTGTTTAAACTTGTGGCAGATATTATTTTTTTAAAAATCTTTATTGGTACATTACATATATGCATCATGATTGCACTCCATAATGTGGATTTGTACCAGTATAAGACACAACTTAATTCTCATTTTTCCCATAGCCCTACCCACCCTACCTCCCCCCTATATACATAAAATTTGCTTCCCTTCTTCTTTGTTATATCATTATTTTTCCCCCTTCTCCCTATTTTACTTTGAGTATTTTCTATTTCACAATATATAACATACAATTCTAAGACTCATTTACATCTTCATTTTCTTTTCTTTTTTTTTTTTTTTTAGGTTTTTTT
>PVIR01040284.1:0-13434 GCA_004026965.1 Petromus typicus | reverse complement strand
GCGCGCGCGCACATGTACAAGGTTTATACATATACTGGAGATCTACATATTTAATGTTTGCTTTTCAGTGATGCCTCTGGTTGTGGCTAACAATAAGCCTGTGCCTCTGTTCCAGAATCTCACATCTCTATTTATTTGGCAGGGAATGCTGCAATGTATTTTATTAAATGCCCAGTTCCCCAGGTATGAGCTGCAGTATTGTTAATGCCATCAATGCAGTACATGTATGACATACAGAGAAAACTAATTGATAGCAATAACTGTGTCACCTTGGCTATATAATAAAATCAGCAACAATAATGGTCCCAAACCAAACAAGAGCACAATGTAATATTTTTGTGCTACAAAGAAAGGTAAACTTGAGGCATTTGTAAGAAAGTGGATGCAACTTGAGACCTAACTGAAATAAATCAGACACACAAAGTTAAATACTATATGGCTTATCATATATGTGAAGTGCAAAATAGAAGATAGGTAAATAGGGAGTAAGGAGGGATTTTCAAATCCCTTTTCAAATTTGAAAGGACAAGAGAGGGAGAAAGAAGGAAGTGACAGAGGGAGAGCAGATAAAGAGTTAGAGGGAAAAAGATTAAAAACAGATCTTTGCAAATGAGAAGAGACAGAGTTAAAAGGAATGGGAAGAGATACAGATGGGGGATTAAAAAATAAAAGCAATGAAGATTTTTTATGTACATGTTTCAAGTCCCCACAGGGAATGTAATCAGTACATACTACAAACATGTACTAATTTTAAAAAGGACAAACTGGATATTAATGTCCTCAAAGAACCAGTTATATGTCATTCTTGTCCATAGAAAAAGGTCTATAAGTATAGTATAAACAATAAGATGTGTCAGACAATGCCCTACAGTGAATATCTACTGAATGGAACAAGTTTAGTTCTACTAACAATAAGACAGTATGCAACAGTAAGAGCATAGAATCAACTATCTAAAAATTCATAAAGCTTAATGGTTATACTAGTAAAGATAGATGTGATGGGAAACCAAAGAATGATACAATAATATTTGAAATATTAGTCAGTAGAAGATGAGAAAGCAGAAAGAAAATGAGGCAAGAGAACATATTGAAGAGTAAAAGGAAATCAATAGATTAGATAACAGTGACAGAGAATAACAAACAGGAAAGAGGAAGGGGAAAAAAGGGAAAAAAAAGCAGAACAAAATAAAGGGAAAAACAGGAAGCAAAGAATTCAAAGCAGAACATAAAAAAAGGAGTCACAAGAAAATTCTCCCATAAATCCACTGAAGGAAATGAAAGAAAAATAATTGAGTTTCCCCAAAAAGCATTTCTGTGTTTTTGAATGAGTGGTTCCTTTCCAGTATCTTCAGTCTTGGAAACCAGCAATTCACGACGTTCTCAACCTAGATATGTGGTTTCTGGGTTGGTGTGATGCCCTTTGTGCTCCAAAACTCCTCTGGCCATATGCCCCAGACTGGCAAACATTCAACCCAAGATGTGTCCCCACTCATATTAATAAGAAGGGAAAGCAGTCAACCCCTTTGTCCCTTCTGGTTGGACATGGAGCAGAAATTCATACAGTTAGACTTGTAGCCAACACTTTCAGATCCAGCTTGCTCCGAAAGCTGCACTTGTCAACCCTGGTTTATAGCCCATGCCCTCTCTGCGTCTGTCTTTCATGGCTACCTCTCACCCACTCACTGTGAGAGAATAACCTTGGAATCTCTGCAGTGGAATTGTTCTGTAGTTGTTCTGTGGCTTAATCTTAAACAGCTCTTTCCCAAAATGTAATCTAATTGAACTCTAGCAACATGGCAGATGCCACCTTGGTTTTCTTATCTAACTCTGTTACACAGCAAAGGAATCTTTTGAAGGGAAACCCTGCTCAGCTTTTCCATATACAGTACAGTACTAGTAGTCCTTGCTTGGAACTAGCACTATGGCTCAGATCCATAATATTGTTTGTGTCTGCTGACCCCTGAACTTACCTTCCCTCCTTTGATGTTGATCTCATCCATGATCAGACAGCCAGTTAATGTCTCTGGGAGAGGGATTTAGCTCAGTGGTTCCAGCATCTGCCTTGCAAAGGCAAGGTTCCACATTCAATCCCTGGTAACCACATACTTCAATGCCGGGCATGGTGATGCACGCCCATCAGCAATCAGTACCACATACTACATGGTATCAGTACCACATACCACAGTGCCAGGAGTGTTGGCTCACACTTGTAATCCCAGCACTAAGGAGGCAGAGTCAGGAGGTTTGCAGTGAATTTGAGGCTATCCTGGGCTACATAGTGAGCTCAGGGCCAGTTTGAACTACAAACAAGACCCCGTCTCAAAAACAAAAAAGTTAGCGTCTCTTCTCTCTTAGTACATTGACTTCATCCTCAACCACAGTCAGGTCAGTCATTTGACTGGCATCTCTGCTTCCCCTTACTTGGGAGAAAACAAATGCAGATCTGCCTTAGATTTGGTGGGTAGATGTGGCCAGGCTGCAAAATCCACTGGCATAGTGTTGTCTGAAGGCAAATGCAGCAAAACTCCCAACTGCCTGACACCACTGTACCTGAGAAATTTATTAAAATAAGACACAAAGAGATAAAAGTGTTAAACACTGTAAAATGGAAGAGAACATGAAGGAATGATGTAATAAATTCAAAATGTGTAATATACCTGGATCACCAAAAATAGTAGAAAGAGACAGCAAAGCAAAATGAACATGTCAATAAGAAATGCCAAGATGTTTCCAAATACTAATAACATGTGTCAAACTGCATATGCATAGAGCTCAGAGAAATCCCAAGCAGGATACATTACAAAGAAAACCTACATTTAGGTATATCACAGTCAATCTATAGGAAAGCAAAGACAAAGGAAATATACTGACAAGTGCCAGAGGAGGAAACTAACAATGTATCTTTTGTAGAACAAAGGCAAGAAGTATAATAGAATTCTTGTTAGAAACTGTGAAACTGAGAGAATGACTGAAATAATGTTGTAAAAGTAGCTAGCCAGTGTCAAATTCCACACTCAAGACAATAAAGAAAGTGTGGTATTTATACACAAAGAAATATAATTCTGCTATAAAGAAAAAGAAAGACAAACTTGAATTATTTGTATGAAAATGAATCCACTTTGTGACCACAAACTTAATTAAAATAAACAGACACACAAACTTAATTATCACATGCCTTATTTTATATAAGAATCCCAAATTAAAGATTAAGTAGGAAGTGGAGATCTCTCTCAAATTGGAAAGAGATCAAGATATAGAAGGAGAAGAGCAGGGAGGGATGGGTGAGAGACGAACTGAGATGTGTTGTATACATGGCCAACTCCACACAAGGAATGGAAACTCTGGGTACCACAAATCTGTACTAATGATAAAGAAAATAAACTATCCTTTGAATGCAAAAAAGGTAATAATTTCTAAGACAAATAAAAAATAATAAAATATATTGCCAGAAAATCTACTTTGCCAGAATGATTTTAAAGGTGATTCAGAGAGGCTGTGCACTGTGACACACCCTTGTAACTCCAGGACTCCGGACACTGAAGCAGGAGGATTGCCAGGAGTCCAAGGCCAGCTTGGACTTCATAGTTAGACTCTGTCTCAAACAAAATAAAGCCAAACAAACACAAAGTTATTTAGAGGGAAAAAGTAGCACAAGGAAGAAACTCAGTTCTACATGTCAAATAGTATAGGTTCGAAGGAGATTAATTAAAATATTTTTAAATTTTAAACTAGTCTAAGAGAAGACTAGAAAAGTAATAATGATAACAATACACTGCATATTTATAACACAGAGATAAGTGAAAAGAGAAACATCAGCATCATAAAATGGAAGAAATTTACTCTAGTAATAGCTGATAGAGTGTGGTGGTACACTATCTAAGTAATTACTAAAAACTTTAAAGCAACCACTCATTTTTAAAGTATAACTGATTTGTTGAGAAATGGAGTGAAATTAAGTTATATAAAAATGTTCAATTAAAGAAGAAAAGAGGAAAATAGAGGATAAATAAATAAAAACATGTTTTAAGACGTTTCCAGCATGAAGAATATTAACTTACCTGTCTCAAGGTCATTTTAAGTGGGTATTAAAACTAGCCCAACTATATGTTGTTCATATTCTACAGAAATTGTAGTAATTCAGATGGGTTAAAATAAAAGAATGATGAAGAAAAACTATACTAACTCAAATCAAAATAACTGTAATAGCTTTTAAAATTTCACACTAATCAGACTGTAGGATAAAAAATCTTCTTAGCCATAAAGAGGGCCATTACATTTGATAAATGTAATTATATCTGCAAGAAAACAACAAAGTTTCCATGAGAATGAGTCTAACAAGAGCACTTCAAAATGTATGAAGCAAAAACCGCTACCTGTAAAGTAACATAGACAAAGCCAATATTTTACTTGGAGACTTTGATACCATTGTATTGGTAACTGATAGCCCCTGCAGGTAAAATAATCAACACAAAGATACCACTAGCTATGAGTGTGATCTAATCACATTTACAGGAAAAGCCACCCAACAGAAACAGAATGTGTACTCTTTTAAAACTCACATGATACATTCATGAAGACAGAATGAATTCTAAACATTAACAAGTGTGGGTGACATGGGAAGAGGATGCAGCCAGAACCCTCAGGGCAGACTCCAGTACCCCATGAGTCCTACAGCAAAAGGGTTAACAAACCACAAAATTGGAACCTTGAGAAAAAGTCTGAGCCCAGGCTCAACTCTTGCTACTTTGAGCAGCTGCAGCAAAAGGACAAATAATACACAAGCAGAAAGGGGCCAGTCCCTGGAGCTCAGTGCACCTTTATGTGGACCCAAGCTTTCACACCCGTAATCCTAGCATACATAGGACAGCGTCGTTATCCACAATAATCCCTGTAGTTTAAGATCTTGTAAGGCAGGGCAGACATCCTTAAATCAAGTGACAAGGTCCCACTAAGTAAGTTTTAAGGCCAATAATCCTAGTGCAGTAATTCTTATAGTTTAAGGTCCCACTGGGCTGGGCAGATGTCCACAATAATTCTAATGGTTAATCCCTCGAGGCAAGGTAGACATCTGTAAATCCGAGTAAGTTGTAAGATAAGTCTGAGTAAGCTGTCTGCAGTTCCTCACAAATAATACTTTAAAACATTGGAGTGGAATAAAATGTATGTTCTCAGATTTCGATGGAAATAAATTAAAAGTCAGCAGAAAGATAACTGAAATATCTCTAAGTAATTGGAAATTGTCTTTTAAACATGAATAAAAGATATCTCAAGAGAAATCTTTAAAAGTAATTTGCATAAAAAGAAATGAAAATATAGCTTATCAAAATTTGTAGGCTGCAGCAAAAGGAGTGCTTAGAAATGACAATGTTAATTTAATATATAATAAAAGAAGACTGAAAACAATCTAAGCTCCCACTTTAGCAAAGTAGAAAAAAGGAGACATTTAAGCATAAAGCAAGGAGAAAACAGAAAAAAAAATCAAAGTATAAATTGGTGAAATTGGAAACATGAAAACAGTTAAGAAAATCAATGAAACCTAAAGTTGGTTCTTTCAAGAGATCAATAAAATTGATTAACCAATAGCTAGACTAACTGAGAAAAAATTGAGAGAAGACACAATATACTGATATAAAAATTAAATGAGAAATCATCTCTAGTAATCCAGGGAAAAGGAAAAGCACCAATAGTATGACACCTGTACATTTGATATGTTACAGAAAGTGCATAGCTTGCTCCATTAAATATACTGGAAGAAACAATCTTTAAACTGCTATACCAAATATGGACATTAAGTAAATATAAACTGTGTCTAAGGAAGAACTAGGCCTTGCTGACAGAGCAAGGACATCATTGTAGACTTATCTGCGTATTTCATGAGGTCACCATCGGGATCTAAATTAAGCTCTGTGAGTTTATACCGGCGCCTTTGGCTCTCACCTGTCACCACAGGGGTCACTGTGGTCACACCCCTCTCTTATCTGCCACCTCCCACTGCAATCCTGAGTTACCTGGCTCTCAGCATCCACCATCGATTTCCATGGTCTTTATTAATTTCTGTGTACTGTTTCTATGGTAACTGCAAATACATCTGCAACATGGACAGGGAGTGTATATTGATTCAGCTATATTTTCTTATTCCTTGTAAATTATACTTTATTTTTTTTACTAGAAACAGCTGTTTCTTTCTCCCAATCATTGGAGTTGGCTTTTAATTCCCTTTTTCCTTTAAGTTCTTCACTGGGTTTAATATCAGACCTTTGCTCATGTGTGACATATAGTGAGCAGTAAGGAGTCACTCAGTTTTCTAGCAAATATTTAAAATTGTGATGTAAAAGTTCAGAAGAAATTTTTAAAAATGTACTTTCTTACAGTACCCAAATCTACGCACCATGTCTGTAACAGTCTATATTGATTTCAAGAAAATATTCACTGTACCAGGCTAGAGTAGTAAGAAGATTAGTAGAGGAGGCCAGCTGGGGAAATGTTCTCAGAAGGATCTCTCGCTCCCATGACCACAGGATTTATCTTCAGCACTTTCCAGTGTCTATATTCGGTCCCTCTCTACCCAACCCTAACATAGCACATCTTGTCTATACTTGTTGATCTTTCCCTATTCACCTATCCTGCAGCTATCCACACAGGAAGTGATGTGCATTTATTCACACTGCAGGTAGACTTTGACAATATTTCCTGAAGGAAGCACTATAGCATAGCTGCTAATCAGAATATATAAATGCTGCTGCTGCTGTGGCATCCTTATACCCGGGTCTCAGAGGCTTCACAGGAAGGTTTGTTTCTCATTCAAGATGATCTGTGTAGGGACCCCTGCTCTACTGTCAAACCATTCTACCACTGGAATAATGACTTCCATGATAGTTCTAGGAAGAACAGAAAGACCTGGACAACATGGAAAATATTTGAGAACTGGACCTAGAAGTGATTTTTATCGCTTCAGTCCAGTTAGAAAAACTCAACACAACCACAGTGAGACTGCAGTGTGTTTCCTGGGCTTAAGAAGATGCCAGTATGTGACGAATGCACTTAGTAGCCACTGTCCAGATACCTGGAGTGTGTTTTTACTGTTGACTTGCTATATTTCCACTAGTAAATTACAAAAACTTTCAGAGCTCCAATTTTGACTTTGATATACTTGTTGATTTACTTTTAGCACTATGAAATTCTGCACACTATACTAGCATACTTTAAGGGACTAGACTCTGAAGATAGCAAGTAAGATACACTTTGAAGGACTTGTAAGGTAGCGAGAATTTCCCAATGTAGGACATCCTACAACAGAAATGTGATCACATTTAGGATTACAGAGGAAGAAACAAACAGAACTCACTGCTGAAGGCAGGATTAACTTCACAGGAGATTTCAGTAGAGTCTTCAAAGATAACTGGGCACTTTCCAGAAGGATCAGGACACTCAGAACTTCATAGGAAAGTATAGAAAAGAGGCAGATGGTGGTGCTCACAGGGATGAAGAAGTAAGCCATCCTGGTACAGATGCAGATTGCTAATGACCTGTAGTGGCTATGTGTGTGTGTGTGTGTGTGTGTGTGTGTGTGTGTGTGTGTGTGTGTGTGCATAAGTTGATGATCCGTTATATGTACCTTTAAAAACTCCACTAGACATTTTCTTTAAAAAGAATATTCACGTATTCACTTAAATAGACATAATACCATTATCACATAGTTTTAGGTGTAATACCTTTTCTATAAACCTTTAATTTTTTAAGGATCTGTCATTCTCTGATATAAACCAATAGCTAGTTTTTACCCAAATTTCTTACTTTGCAAATACACTCTTTGATAGATGTTTACCCTCAGACCAGACCCATCAGGATTGATGCACTGCAGGTGGGTGTTCTAGCTCCTCAATCTCATTTCATTTATAGCAGAGAGCTTTCTTTCATTTTATTTATGACATTGTCATTTGCAATAAAGTCAGATATTTTGTGTTTATTGTTGTAGATTTCTAATTTTAAATTTTTCTCATTGTTTTTAGCAGTTTAACCAGCCTTTTCCTTCTGTATGGGCTGTATTTTCTGAAATTAGAAAAGTTAAAAGCAATAAGATGCAGGTTAGTGACTCTGGGCATAGGCTGTTCATAGCTGATGCTGGGCTCACTATACCTACCAATATGGCCTGGCTTCGGCTTGTCTACTACAAGTGACAGTAGATGACTTAGCTGAGAGGTAACAACTAAATATCCCCTCGTTGAAAATACACACCATTTTATTATTAAAATAATATCTCTTCCTAATCTTTCACCTAAAAATTTTAGCACTCTGTCAGGCTAATGTTTCAAATATTGTTTTAAAAATGTGATCCTTCTGTTTTCATCAGAAGGCATTTTCTGTAAAAGAGGGCCTTCCTGCATCAGCAAAAAGTACACTGTAGCACCTCCAAGAAATGGTTATGAATATGCCTATTATTTTAGATTTTACTACTAATTTTAAGAGCACTTAATTACAATAGGTGTTTGTTTAATAAATACAAATAAGCATTCCCAGTGGAAACAATTTTGGATGTTTTCCCTATTTTTGATGTCATTATGGATTAATGAAATTTTACTTACTATGTTATAATATTTGTATAGAATTTTGATGAATTAATATTCAGTTTGCTTCAAATCTGGCAGATAAAAGCCCTTTTGGTTTGGCTCCTGTGTCCTGGTGATTCGTAGCCATCCATCTCTGAATGTTCTCTTGCTCTTATTCACGTAGTTTCCAAATTCCCACTGCACTTTCCTTGCCCCAGATGTTCAGTGAGCCACTTGTTCTAGAAAACCTATTTCCTTCTAATACCTCCTGGTGTATTTAGAAATCCCACTGGCTGTCAGTGCTCCTCAGCGTATTCCACTGCTACAGTGGTGCTATTTTTGTAGTCCCTTAGAGGAGAGGGAGATTGGGAGGAAAGGATCTGTTTCTTTAGGAGCAGTGTGTGTGTGTGTGTGTGCGCGCACATGCATGCATGCACATGCACATACTAAAATTGGAGACAAGATAGTGAATTAAATTGTTCAACTAACCTTAATTAGAAATGAGCAGTGATTTAATAAAGATAGCATAATTTAAATAAATAGACATGTGAAAATATTTTCTAAATATAATTGAAAATATTTTATAAACTTTTATGTGTCTGAGAAATACACCAAACGACATATATAACAAAATTTCTACAATGACAATAACAAATGGCCATGGGATATCATTGAATTAATGTCAAAATTTTAACCAAAAGATGTAAATTTAATTCCTAGTTCCATTTGTTAGCTAGCCCCAGCTTTGTGAACTAGCTTTATGAACTGTTGGTGCCCCTGAGCCTAATCTATTAAAGTGAATAATAATGTTCACCCTCCTGGTGAGATCAATGGGATGATTTATAAGCATTTTGCAGCATGTGAACTATTACACACAAATAAGGCACTATTAATGTAATGCATTTCCTGTCTTTTGTAACTCATCTCACTGCAGGGTGGAGTAAACACATTAACAATAATGAATCAAACTATTTAGGAGAAATTTTTTTTTAATTTAGCAAAAGAAAAAGGAAACAAGGAATTATAAAATACTAGCCAAACAGAAGAAGAGGAGCACATTTGGAGGATTCCCTGACAAATACAAGGGTGTAAAACTACCTTCTTGGAAATAAGTTTGGCTGAACTGGATTCTCCAGCCAGTGAGTCCAGCTGGACTCAGGAAAGAGTCCCTGGCATCCTCTCCACATGGGCCATGTGGTGTGGGGATAAGCTGGCCCACAACCTAGGTGCAATGGGGGACTGCTGCACAGTGTGCCCAGCTCATTCTTGAGAGCAAGACCTGAGCTAAGTTGATGCTGCAGAAACAGAAAGAAACATGCTCATTGTTTGGGAGGTTCAATGCCTCTTGAAAGAATGGATGGGAGCTGTGGAAGGAGGTCAGCATTCCAACCCACAGCCTTCATGACCTGTCATGGACATGATATAAAACAAAGTGCCTCACTCTACCCTGCTGGGCCAGCAGTCGGCAAATGATCCATGCATGAGACCTTATGACACACCTGCCTAGTCAAAGGTGCTGTGGGTCTCAATGTGGGCCTACGTTTTAAGCAATTCACAAGCCTGTCTGTTGGGACAAGCTTCTGATGTCAGTTATATCAAGGTAAATAACTACAAAAGTGGAAAAGTACATGGAGTGACTCCAGCAATACATAACAGACAGGATGATCCCTGGGAAAGGGAACGTGACATGGTAATGCTCTTATAATCACCCAATCAGTGAATCAGCATATCCATTATCTCAAATAATGGATGTCATTGCTCTGTGATGTGACAAGGATAATGTGTTCTTAGGATTAAAAAGGACAATGTGAACAGAAAATAGATATAATGGACTTAGAGGACTCCTAGAAGAATAGAATATTTGTGAATAATATACTGCATAGAGGGCTTATATGAAGAATATATTGATACAGGAGAAGCAAGCCTAGCTCCCCACTTGTTAGATACTTGAAACACGAGTTCATGTTCTCTAAAATTGAAGAATGAATTCAGGAATGAAGGATGGAGATTAAGAGTAGGAAAAGACTTTATTAAGAAAGAAAGCTTTTGAGTAAAAGAGACAAAAGGGGGACCCAAAAATGGGAGATTCATCCACCTCATTTTTCCGTGGGCTTTTATACAGCAAAGTCACAAGGTGAGGCAGGTTTAAGGTGGAACAAAATTACAGTCAACCAATAACATTGCAAATACAGTAACTTAGGTAACATTGGTACAATGAGAAATCGTAAAATAGACAAAAACATGATCAACCAATAAGATTATACAACAAGTGTAACTGTTCAGGTAATATTAATTAAAGGGGGATCCAATGAGAAATCAGGTCACCCAACAAGCATACAAGCATTTTTGTCAGGGTTTCTTTGGGGGAGGTGAGTTAAAGTCCTGGGCCTCCCACCTGGGAGGCTGGTGCCTATTTAGTGTATCAAGCACTGCTACTTATCCTAGGGAGACAGGCACCTTACTTAGAATATCAGTCACTGTTGTTTATCCTATGTGGGTGGGGTCATTTTTTATCCAGCAACACTAACCTCCAAGGTGGCTTTTTTGTTTCCAGGGCCACCCTAAATACCTGTAAAAAATGTCTAGCTAGCTTTTTTACCTAACACAATATAATCTTTAGAACTCAGTAAAGCAAATAGTTAAAATTAAAATATTTTAATAAGTATTTCTTAAATATACAAAAAACCAATACACACTTGAAAATATGCTCAAAATCATTAGACATTGGTAAAGTACAAATCAAGCCACAATGAGATATTACTTCGAATTTATTGGGAGGGACCTTTCAAAAACAGTAAGTGCTCATAAGGATATGCAAAATTCTTGCCCATTGCTGAAGGGATAATACAATGGTGTAGCCACTTTATAGTTTGTCTAGTTCTCAAGAAAGTTGACATCAAATTATCACATGATGCAACCATTCTATCTTTAAGTGCATACCTGAAGTATTTTTCTTGGTGTACACTTCTGGCGCATAGTAATTCCATCCATTTGGGGGAATTGGTACATGTTCTGTGCTATCCATGGTGCGTATTAACCCTTTTAACTCCCCTTCCTCCTCCATCCCTGCTCTCTCTTCCCCCGGTCACCTTTCTATCTGTAGTCTCTCCCCCAAAAGTCTACCTTCCTATTTCCCACCATCTCTTTTTTTTGTTTTTCTACACTTGATCTTAGCCAAAAACCAAGAAGCAATTTTTTTCTGTATAAGAGAAAATATACTTTTAATCTTTTGCATTGAATTTTATTCACTTTAGTATTGTAGCCTCAAGATCCATCCATTTATTCCTGTAAATAACTCAAATTTATACTCTTTAAGGCTGAGAAATATTCCATTGTTTGTGTATACCAGATTAATTGCTGATTGGACACTTCGATAATTTAGTTATCATGAACTGCCCTGCCATAAATATGAGTGTATATTTATCACTGTAATATGATATATTTAACTCTTTTGGAAGGATACCCAGGAGAGGTATAGGAGGATCAAATGGAATTCCTGTTTTTATTTTTTGAGGAATCTCAGTTCTGATTTCCAAAGTAGTAGTTTACATTTCCATCAACAATGTAAAATGATTCCTTTCTCCCTCCATCCTCACCAGCATTTGTTGTTCTTTGAATTCATGTCAGTCATTTTTACTGGAGTTAAGTGGAATCTCAGAGTTGTTTTGACTAACATTTCTCTAATAGCCAAAGACCCTGAATGTGTTCTCACATACTTATTAGCCACTTGTACTTCTTCTGAGGGGTGTCAATTCATTGCAGTTACCCATTTTTTGATTGTTTTTTGTTTTGTGGGGTCTAATCTTTTGAGTACTGTATCTATTCTAGATATTAGTTGTCTGTCAGCGGGGTGGCTGGAAATTATCTCCACATTCTTTAGGTTGATTTTTCATTCTGTTGTTTCTTTTGCGATGTAGGAGTTTCTGATTTTGTATAATCCTACTTATTGATTCTTGGAAATTTTTTGTGTGCAACTGTAATTCTGCTCATAAAGTACTTATCTATGCCTATGTCTTCAAGAGCTTTACCTATTTCATCTTTCAGCAGATTCCGTGTTTCTATTTTTATATGTGGCTTTTTTATTCATTTTGTTACTATTTCAGTACAGGGTGAGAGAGATGGCTCTGTATTCATTCTTCTGACTTGAATAGCCCACTCTTCGAGCACCACTTGTGAAAGAGACTGTCCTCTTTCCAGCTTGTGTTCTTGACCTCTACATCAGAAAGAAGATTCCTTGAGTTGTTTCTGCATATCAATTCTACCAGATGGTTCTATTCATGTTAATTTGGTACCATGCCAATTATTTTTGTGTATTCTTCTTATTAATACAGAATTATAGTATACCTTGATTGTAATGCCTTCTGCAAAAAACTTTTTGATGGGATTGTTTTGGCTATTCTAGATGTCTTTTGGTTACATCTAAATTTTAAGATTGTTCTCTAGTTTAGTGAAATGTGTAGATGGTATTTTCATTGAAATTAGATTAAATCTATATATTGTTTTTATGTGTTACAGCCATTGTGACAATATTGGTTCTGCTTCTCTAGAAACAGTATGGCTTTGCATTTTCTCATATTCTTTCTAGTTTTTTTCACAGATTTCATTGTAGAGACTTTTACCTTCCTTGGTCAGATTAATTTCTAGACATTTAAATTTTCTGAAGCTGTCACACGTGGGATTTTTTCTCTGATCCTTCCTTGGTAGGTACATTATTAGTGCTAATAACAGAAAAACTGTTAATTTTTGTGTGATGATTTTGTATTCTGCCACTGTGATGCATTATTTATTTGTCCTAAGATTCTTCTGCTGGAGTTTGTTTGATCTTGTGTGTAAAAGATTGTGTCATCTCCACATTATAACAGCTTGACTTCTTTTCCTACTCAGATTC
>PVIR01040283.1:0-13435 GCA_004026965.1 Petromus typicus | reverse complement strand
AAGTTAGGAAATACTTCAGCATTTTAAGTGTATCTTTACTCATTTTTAGAATACAAAGTTTGCTCAGATTCTTAGTTGCATTTGTTTTTTGGAAGGACAATCAGTTCTATACTGGCAATAGTTTAATAGCTTGAAGAAATATAATTGTTTATTATAATTATTCAGTCTTCCATTTATGCTTATTACTTTGGTCAGTGATTTAAATCAATGTATAACCTTCTAATCTGTTGTCTGTTAACTTGTAAGAACTAGATGACATAAGGAATGCTCTTCTAGTTACACTACTCCCTGGGGTCAGAGTAGTATATGTTGGAAATCAGGGGAATCAGAAAGATCTGTCTTTTTATATATGTGTGAGTGGTTTTGTCATGTTGAGCAAAATATTTGTTCTTTCTGGTCTCGGTTTATCATTTCATAAAATAAGATAAGATGGAATACCTTCAAAGTTCTTGAGAGCTCTAAAATTTTGTGTCTCTACAAATATATCCTCATTTTTAGAGAATCCAGATAAAGTAATAGTATTTTGGAAAGTAATAATCACATCTACATTAAAATAAGCATGAGACCTTTGTATTGAAGTATGAAAATACAGTATGATTGAGTATGAAAATGCAGTGGTAGTCAGAAGATTCATATGGTGTAGCATTCTTTGTGTTGGAACCTGGCTTTTTAAGTTAGTATTTTATATTACATTGATAAACATGCTTGTTCTGCTCTTGGGTTTTCATACAATAATCTTAGATTTTCCACAGCAAAAAGACTTCAAAGTTTATAGTATAAAACTACAATTAACCAAATCATTTTACCAAATTATCTTATATGTCTTTACTCTGAAAACTCATGGTGACTGCTCTTGATTAGAAATGGAGATAAAATTAATTGCCTGATTTTAGATAAGGATTCTCAAAAGCTTAACAGATTTTACTAGTTAATCCAAAATGTTCTGTGAGATGCAGTTTGTCTTTTTGCTCCTTCTCCCTTCCTTCCTTACTCTTCAGGATTTGGACAGGAGAACCCTGAGACCCAAAGGGCTGGTGCTTTTTCTTTTACAGGGTCCTCATTCTTCCTAGCTTGGCTTATAGTCTAAAAATAAGCAGAAACTCAGCATTTTACATCCCAAGAGTGCGAACTTCCTGCACGGATTTCACTCAGGAAAAGAACAACTCCTGGCCAAGTGTCTTCTGCAGGGTGTAAGTATCCCCATAATGTTTATCACGTGGCCTTCCCTGCAGCGCCTTCTGCCGTGCTATCTCGTGATTAGCAAATGCACAGATGTAAAAGAAGCCTGCCAGTACCTTGAAGTGAAATTTCAGAACATCATAACTTATCATGCTGAAAGCAGTATAATAAAAACAGGTATTAGGGTCCAGTGAAATAAGAGAAATTGAACACCATGAAGACTAGGACAAGGATCTGTAATTGGACGCCTTCACAGTCAGTATTGGCATGAGAGGATGTAAAAGAGGGTGGTACACCATTTGCTTTGAATGTTTCACCAATTGATTCCCCTGGCTGCCTTCCCAGAGTCTATGAGTATCACAGCCTCCTAATGAAGACTGCATTGCGTTCTTTTGAACTGATTCCTGCCAATATCAAAGAAGCACAGCAGAAACAAAAACACTGCTGTGATGTTAGAAATCACAATTGTTAACTTTGAAAAGAAATCTTGGTATGTAGGTTAGAATAGTATCTTTGCAGTTAAAGTAGTAGACTGATGAATTCACTGGACGGTTCTCTAACAAATGAAGTAGATGTGAGAGTATATTGGCCTTTATCTGGAAAAAAGTTAAATATCATGATGTGATGTTACATATTTTAAAAGACTTACTCCTTTGGAAGAGAAAAAGAAAAGCAATTTTACTAAAGTCCTTTAAATAGGATTGCAACACATATATGGAACATGTAAAGAAAAAAAAGGTAGCCATACTTCTAAGATTGTGACCCACTGTGAAAATATCACATAAACCGTGTAATCTAACTGTGAGATTTGTAACATCTGCTAATCAATACTCTAGTTTAATAACTGAAAACTCTGATACTGAACACGGTGTCTGCATTTGAAGGGAATTTAAGAAGCTAGATTCCTCCTTAAAGGATAACTGTTGATGTTAATGGCTTCTTTTCTCATTTTGACAACTCCCTCTAACCTGTTTTAGTCTACTTCACTCAGTTCTTTAACATATGTATCACTCAGCCGTACATTGACTATACTTGATATTTTTCAGATTTATCATATGTGTTGATGTCTAGTTGCAGATTTCTAGTAGCAATCTGTGTGAGCTAGGTAACCATTGTGTGTCTCTGTCCTTGGACAACTGTAAACTGCAGCAGACCACCGAAGTAACTTCACAATGAACAGAAAGTAATGACAACTTGGTTTCCAAATAAAGCACAATTGTTTTACTTTTAAGGTGAATGTGTGTGTGGACAGTGTTCATCTTCTGTGTTGGCCTCTGACTACAACTGTCCTTCTTTAGAAAACTCTGCAATGAGACATTGTGGCATTTAGTCTAAGTCAATATTCCTTATAATTATCTGTTAACTACTTATCTTTTGCTTGCACTCTTCGATAATAAAGATTAAGACACTTGATCTCATACTGTTGTTTTTTTTTTTTTCAGGTACCCAATATACATCCTGGAATATCACAGACTCTCTATAAATACTTGTTAAATACATATATCAAAAGAATGAATGCACAGGCAGATGCCTAAAAGAATCCCAACTAAACTTGCCACTGGGAAACACTCAGCCACTGCCTGCTCTTTCCCTTACATCTGTGTTTACATTATGTTTCACATCATGATAAAACCAGAGTGTGAATCACTATGCTGAAGGAGATAACAGAAATGGATCTATTTTGAAAATAAAGAAAAAATAAGACAGAAATGCTCTCTTAGTTATGTGTCTTGCTATTTGGAAAGAAAATAACTTTGCCATTATTGGAGGCATATTAATGTTCACAGTTGTCCTGATTATTCTAACTCAAACCAAATGGCATTTAATCTGGAAGAGATTGCTCTGGACGCACAATCTAAAGAGGCGAGAAATGGAACAGACTTTCTTTATGCCATGTTTGAGATGTGGTTAAATCATTGTAGGATGTTCACCAGTGTAGCGCAAATTCAAATTCAGTGGGCAAAGCCAAACAAGCAGTGTTAGGCAGCTTAGGCACTTAATCTTTCGGTGCTCAGTCTGTTGGGTCTGTGCTGTGAGACGGCTCCTGTGGCTTCCATGTGGAAAATGAGAATGCTCTGTAACGGCTGGTGTGGGAATAAAGAAGTAAATACAAGGAAACTCTCACAAGCTCTTAATATTAACTGCAGTAAGTAAGTGTAACTAACTGCATTAAGTTATTGATTTATCAGGGCTTGACCAAACACTATTTCCTTTTGTCCATGTTCAAGACAAGGACAAAAAGGACGAGAAAGTTAAATGAGCCAGTTGTTAACTGGGTTACTAATGAATGGAGTCATTATTCTTCTAGCTGTCTTAGGGAGATGTCCAAAGGGCCATTTACAATGGCTGGAAAATTGACTAAAAACATCTTGAACCTAATCATTTAGTTATTACCTTAACAATAAATACAATTCTTTCTATGAATTTTGTGTAATTCTACCTAATAAATGAAATATGATAAGACTATTTGAACTGAAACTGCAAACTTGAGGGAGATGTATTTTTATTATGTTACTTTCTTCTTTAAAATATTCCTAAATTATTTTAACTGTAGTTTATAAATACAGAAAAGCAGTATATCCTGTTTTACATGGTTAAATTAAATAAACTAGTAATAGTGCGTAAACAATTGGTATTTGAAGGATGAAGTTTAACACACGGTGTTCAGGATGTGAAAGTGATACACTGACTTCAGTCACATTTGGATGGACTCCAGATCTATTAAAACTGACGTTGAAAGTAACTTGGTTTACTTAGAGATGAGAGGGGTCTTCTTGAGGTCTTTTCTCTAACTGCTGGACTCTGAGGAACAGTGGAATCTCCTCTCTCCAGTTGGTGATTAGACTTTTGGACCATTTTAAAGGGAGTACAGGGGCTTTCTCTTTAAATTTCTAAGGCTTTTAAACCCAAGTCTCAATTGTGAGCTTCAACACACTTGAATCCTGATTACCTTTTTAGTCCCTAATTACACAGGAATCAGGTTATAGACAAGCACTGTTAACAACAACAAACCAGAAATCAGCATGTGTTATTTCCTGCCTGAAGAATGAGCTAACTTTCCATTGTAATCATTGTAAACATCAATTATAGTATGTGTCAGAAAAACTCACCCCAAAATAACAAGCAAAACAAAAACACATAGAACAGGCTTATCTGGCTGACCTTAGGCCCTCTTAGAAAAAATCAAGTCTTCTACCATCAAATACCCTATTTTCCTCAGAATGAACATCTGTGAAACAGATCTTTGAATGGCTCACTTATGGTATTCAGGGATTTTTGTACAATCTCTTAAAGAACATAGATATTCCAATCTTATATTTTTTGTATTAATCATACTAAAAGAATTTGCCAAACCCTACTTTCTTGATGATAGGTCATAGCTCATAATTGTGTATGTATTTTCCAGAATGTAGATGCTCAATTATAATTTGTTAGTTGACCTATAATAGAAATGTTTGAGTATTTTTTAAATCCCAGACTCTGATTATCCTTGAAACAATCACACAATACAATACTAGGGTTTTAGAAGTTATGATGAGAGAAGGAATTTTCTTTCCCAGAGGAAAATTAAAGAAGAGAAATAAAAACCTACTTTTACTCTTTTATCATTACGGAATGTATCCTAATCACTCACAGAAAATGTTCATTTATCAGTTTAGGTATATTTGCACTATAATTTTTTCTATGTGCTCCTACTATGGTTATGTTCCTACATATAAACACTGATTTTAGCCCTTTTAAACACATAGGTGTGAATGTAGATCTGGTGGATTTTAGCTTGATGACATGGATCATTAATTCATCAAGTTATTGAACCACATTGAAGGGCTAGTAGGTAGAAGGATTGAATTATTATCCTTTTAATAATTTCAAGGAATAATTGGTATTTATATTCATGTGATTAAACAATTATCTTTACATTTATTCAAGATATTACTTATTTGCTCAATAACAATAAGTATTGCAAGTTTGTGTATTTTATCTATTGGCACATTCTCAGTAGCATGTAAATATAATGTTACATCTTGAAGCCAATAAAAAGCAAACAAAAGATTTTTACCCTACTTGCCCAATTACTTCCTATCTTATCTCCCTTGTGATTTTTATCAGAATTATGAGGGAAGCATCATTATTGGTTGCAAAATTCTTCTATTCTCCCTTGTCCCACTCTCTGGACACTTTGACCAAAGCCACTGTGAGAAAACTCAGGCTAAGGTCAGCATTGAGCTAATACTAAATCTAGTGGTCATTTCTTAATCAGGTTTCTTTTTGACCCTTTCATTGCTGGATATTTAGGAATGTATGCTGTCTATATTTTGCTTGCTTCTCTGCTGATTTGTCTCAGCCTCTGTTGCCGGTTCCTCTCCAAGTCACTGATTCCTACAAGCTCTTGAAGTTCTATTTTCTTTAATTTCTTATCAATGCTTACATCTTTACTGAACTTGTCAAATGCCATGGGTTTAAATACTCTGCACATATCCAGGGAACTTAAAAATTTAATTCTAGCCTTGATCACTTCTAGAGAATGCAGATTCATGTATTCAGTTCTATGCTGGGCATCTCACTTCTATGAAAGATCTCAGACTTTGGGTGTACAAAGCTAAACTTCCATCTTCCACCACACATCTGTTCTTGCCACAGTCATTCCACTGTACTCAGTGGGTACTGTCTTCCAGTAATTTGTACCAATACTCATAAATTCATTTTGCTCTTTCCTATGGCCTTCCAAAATTTCTGTGAACATTTCCAGCACAACTCCAACACTCCCAGTTCAGCATTTTGGGCCATCTCCACTGTTGCTTCCTAGTCTACATCAAAAAATGGCATTTCACTGTTATTTCTACTGTGCATTATTTTTGCTAAAAGTGACCCAGAAAAATAATTTGTATTTATTTTTAATTATTTGAATTTTATATCTATAATTCATGGAGATATGCTAAGAAGCCAAGAAAGTGAGAACAATTTTGACAATGAAGACATTTTTTGAAATTTTAGTACTAGATTTTTAAACTTTCAATAAAACTACAGTAACCAAACAGTATGGAACTGGTATAAAAATGGCATGAGAGATGAGGTATGAAATCAATTTATTTTGACCAAAGTCTCAAGTCAAGGTAATTGGAAATGATTATTTTTTCAAAGTGCTGAAAAATGGTATATCCATGTGGAAATCAATAATAAAAATAAACTTTACCCTTACTTCAGCTACAGAAAAAATTAACTAGAAGGACCACAGTTAAAAAACCCAAAATCTAATATTTCCAGAAGAAAAGCTGGAATATATTTAAAACCAGCTGAGATTTCTGAGTAGGAAACAGAACAAGTTATAAAAGAAAAAACAAACATTTGGACTTTATAAAAATTAATACTATATATTGACAAGATAAACTAAATAATATGAACAAATTAAAAAATAAGTCTCAGACTAGGAATAAATATCTTCCAAGTGTACATTTGATAAAAGCTTTCTTTACCTGATGTGAATATTTTATAACTCAGTTATACAAAACATAGCATGTAAATATATATATATATATATATATGTAAAGACATTAATTAAAATATGGATTACAACTAAGCAAAAGAAATAATGCTCAACATCATTAGAAAATTTCAAATTAAAAGCCCAGTGAGATTCCACTACATACCTACTATTCCATTTTAAATTACAAAAACTAATAAAGCCAAATGTTGATAAAAACATGAAGTAAATGGAACTTTCAAATATTAGGGATGAGGGCCAGGGATTTAACTCAGTGGTTCCGGTGCCTGTCTTACAAGCGCAAGGACCCGGGTTCAATCCCTGGTAACCACATAAAATACTGGGCGTGGAGACTCATGTCCAGCAGCAACCAGTACCACATACCACAATGCCAGGCATGGTGGCTCACGCCTGTAATTCCAGCACTCGGGAGGCAGAGGCAGGAGGATTGCTGTGATGTGAGTTGGAGGCTGAGCTCAGGGCTAGCCTGAACTACAAAGCTAACCCTGTCTCAAAAAAAAAAAAAAAAAAAAAAAAAAAAAAAAAAAAAAAACAAAAAAAAAAAAAAAAAAAAAAAAAACTAACAAAACAAAACAAAACAAATATTAGCGATGAAAAAGTAGAGGGGTTACAGTCATGTTTTAGACAAAATCGTGGCATTTGCTTAAATAACATTGTCATATGGTCTAAAATTTTTTAAAACAATAGTTCATTTGGGACAGATGGTATGTTTCTCTTCTTTGTAAATATAATTAAAAATTGTAAAATAACATTTAAATTAATATATGTTCATATTATATTTAATCATGCAATTTAAATAATTCTTGCATATATATATTATCTTCATATAGTTGATCCTCTGTATTTTCAGATTCTGATTTCACACATTTAATAATAAGGATGTATGGAAATTCTTTAAGGAAAAAATCATGTTTATATTGAACACATATAGACTTATCTCATTACTTTTAATAATATAATATAGAAACTGTTTGGCTACACTGTATTAAATAGAATGAGTAACTTAGAAGTAGGATAAAGTATACGTAAAAGTATGAGTATGTCTCATGCAAATACTACAGCATTTTACATAAAAGACTTAAAGTTTTACTGATTTTGGTATAAGAAGGAGTTATAGAACAAATTTCTTATTAATATCTAGGTACAACTATATTTTATCTTGATATCTATATGGGGTTCATAAATTTTATTGAATTTTTCTCATATTTTGCAAATTAGTATGTAAAACCTTTCTGGGTTTTGTACATTTTTTGATTGAGTTATTTGTTTCTTCATCTCAAAATAGTTCTAACTGATTTATCTGTTATTATTTTGTGTATGTCTTTCATTTAAAAATAGTAACAATTTTTATTTGCTTTTAATCACTGCAATGCTTTTTTCACTGTTGCAAACTTTATATATTAGAAAGAGCATTTACAAGGTGTCTTAATCTCAATTTTGATAGAATTACTTTAATTAGCTGCCATTTCAAGGAAATGTTAGTAATGGATGTAAACCTATAACTAATACCATCCTCATAATGAGCTAAGAGTGTCAGAGCCTCAGGGTCAACATGAAGGACACAGAGACATGAAAATATTGCTTTCACTTTAAAATATTGTTGAAATAGGAAAACAAGCAGTATGACCAGTATTTCGTGCACCTGACATGAAAAGCGTGTATGTACAGACTAGCTTTCCAATACCTACTCACTTTATCCATGAGAATTTAGTCATTTGGGAGTCTACCATTAGGGGTGTCATTCCATGGGTGAGATAAAACAATGACAGGAAGGGTTGTGTGGATATTCAAAAGCCCTTCCTAGTATCACATAAAAATGACCTCCATATATTCTAGATAGTAGTCCTTTACCTGTGGAACAGCTGGTAATTTGTTTTTCCCATTTTGTTAAGTGACTTTACATTCTGCCAGTGGTTTCTTTTGCTGTTTTGAAGCATTTTAACAGGATGAGGTCCCATTTGTTGATTCTGCTAGTTCTTGTGCTACAGAAGTTTTTGTTCATAAAGTCTTTCCCTAAGCCAATGTCTCCAAGAGTTTTGCCTAACCTGTTTTCTGGTAGGCTTAGTGTTTCTGTTTTAACATTTAGGTCTCTAATCTACTTTGATTTTAGTTTAGTACCTGGTAAAAGAGGTAGGTCTCACTTTAGCTTTTGACAGATTAGAGCCCAATTGGTCCAGCACCATTTATTAAAGAGGTTATCTCTTTCTCCATTTAGGACATTTGGCTTCTTTGTCAAAGATGAAAAATCTTAGTGTATCTGGAGTGGTTTCTTGATCTTCTAATCTATTCCACTGATCCTAGAGCCTGTTACTTTACCAGTACCATGAAGGTTTTGGCATAGTGGCTTCATAGTATAGTTTCATGTTGGGGATCATGTTACCCAACCCTGTCCTTGTTTCCAAGAATATATGAAGAGCTTAAAAAACCCCTCAAATTTAAAGACCTAATTCAAAAATGGTTATTTGAAATGAGCATATACTTTTCAAAGGAAGAAGTAAAAGCAGCTAGAAGTACATGAAGAAATGTGCAGTATCATTGGCCATTCAAGAGATACAGATGAAAACAACTCTGAGATTCCATCTCACTCCACAAAGAATGGCTGCTATCTTGAAATCAGTCAGCAACAAATGCTGGTGAGGCTGTGGGGGGAGGGGGGAGAACCCTTCTCCATTGTTGGTGGGAATGAAGACTGGAACAATCACTATGGAGATCAGTATGGAGATTCTTCAAAAAACTAGGATGAGAAGTCCTATTTGACCCTGCTATTTCCCTGCTAGGGATATACATGATATTCCTATCAGAGCAGTATATGTGCACCCATGTTTATGGCAGCTTAGTTTGTGATAGCTAAATCTTGGAAACAACCCAAATGTCCATCAACCGGAGACTGGATAAACAAGATGTGGATATTCTATATAATGGAGTATTACTCTGCCATAAAGAATGAAAAGTTTGAGCTATCATACTAAAATGGACGTACCTTGAGGACATCTTCATAATTGAAATAAATAGGTCACAGATGTATAACTGCCCTACCTTTTCTCTGATAGGAGAAACTGAAAATGTACATGAGTTTTAAAATGTATGTCGGATATTGTACAGTACAAACTATTCAAAGAAAAACGGGGTAGGGATAAGTAATGAGGGGAAATAAAAAACTTATAGTAATAAAAATGGAAGCAAAGCTTATATAATAGGTGGTAGTAGATTGTAGGTTGAGTACAGGAATGGGAAAAATGAGAATCAAATCAATGGTGCAAATTGTCAATGTTGAGTGTGATCATGGTACATATATAAAATGCACCTACTTCACAATAAAAATTAACATCTAAGAAATATCATCATAAAGGATTAGTACTTTAAAAAATCCAACCTCTATACCCTCAGGGAAGTATTTTCTACCTCTGTTTCTTCCTTTATATTGTTCTTAGATTTTCAGTACAGTGAAACTGGCCACAGTCTAACATGAGAATTAGTTAAATGCTCATATTTTATTCAACCTACTTACATAATGTATTATATGTATTAATGTATTTCCTTAAAACTAAATGAAGTTTTCATCGCTGATGTAGCCCTATATGTTCACTTTGGATGTTAATTGGTAATATGAATATTTCCTAAAGGATTTTGACAATGAATGCATTTTTATTTTAATATTATTAAAGCTATATTTGTTTTGAATGAAATTTATTTTGACAAAGATCACTATATGTTTTTTCTACCTCCTAAAGTGTATTTGTAGGTTTTAATTTTCTTATAAAGCAGAAACCATATGAACCTGGATATTTATCTGATGATTTTTCTTATTTCTTCATCATTCAGAAGTATGCTTCTCATTTATTGCCTCTGAATCTATTCTGATTATTTAAACTTTTAAAATTTAATGTATATATTTTTTTAAATGCACAATTAAAAATAGCTCATTATATCATTGCACTTTCTTATTTGTAATTTATTTGGGTGTGTTTTATCATTTCTCATTCTTAATTTATTTCCAAATTTATTATTTCTTGTCTCATTTTCTTTGCAACTGTGATGTATTGTTTCATATCTTAAACTGAGTGCAAAATATTGACTTTAATTACATTGTTTAATAAGTAAAATATTAAATAGATTTTTACCTTTGAGTACAGATTTGACAGCATTTTATAACTTTTACCAAAATGTATTAATCTCATTGTTTTCTACGTTCTCTGTAACTATTTTGAAGTTTCTTCTTTTTACTAAAATGGTGTTGGGAGAGTATTCACCTTCATTTTAATGACTTTGTTTTATTTCCTCTTTCAGTGCACAAAAGTTATCAAATGTCATTTGTGCAATTCTGTCTTATAGGCAATCATGTCTAAAGGGTTACTATTAAAAAAGTGATGCATACATTTTTGAAATTAAGATAAAATTTCTATATTCCTAAAGTTTAAAAATTTGCCTATTATAGTACTTGTCAAGTGTGCTTTCCACCAAAAATTCTATTTTAATACTACTATCCTATTTAATTCATTTTTATTTTTTACTATCATCTGTATCTTGTCTGCTACTATGGTAACCATAAATCCACAGGTTATCAATTAAATCAAATCTGTTCATCATTTAAGTCTAGACTTCAGGAAAATTTCTATTCAAAGAGATAATATATTATCTTTTGCTCCTAACACTTTATTAGTTAAATAGTAGAAAGCACACAAACAAAAATGCCAATGTAAATATATTCAGTTTGTCTAAAGTATTTATATTCAGAGTGCAGATTCTGAGTAACATGCGTCATGTAATGTGAAAGGCAACATCTTGGAATTTTAGATGCTCTTATAAGAATTTGACTTTGAAAAAAATCCTTCATGACTCCTTGCAAACAAAAAATGAAATAGAACTGAGTACTGTGTATGAATTAGACCTATCTTGATTCTGTAAGTGGGTCAATCTAGTCTCATGGGAAAGCCAGAACACTGACATGCTCAATAACCTGTTTTCCTTTACACCTTGTCAGCTCATTTGCTAAATAGATTCCATTAATTAAATATAGTAGCAAGAATAAACAGTGAATGAAAAGTACTTTTTTTTTGAGTTGTCATGAGCAATCAGCTATTTTCAGTGGATGAGTACACGGTAACAGGACTACTTAGACCAATGACATGACAGCGAAAGTCCAAATTTAGAACATTCACACCGAAGCTCAATGATGAGACAGTACCTGTCCAACATAATTTCCATATCTATGTACCCAGACAAGGGTTGCTTTTTTTAGGTTTTATGCTATAGAACAATAGTGAAGCTATTATTTAAGGGGAAAGATTTATATGATCTGAAGAGAAAACAGAGTATGTGAAGCTATTATTAAAAAAAAAAAGAGCCTCTTTCTAGTACTTCTGAGGTAACTATGTTGTCATTTTTAAAAAATATAAAGGTAATTTTAGAACCAAAGAGAAGGTTTGAGATTTATTTCTGACCCTACTTACAATTTGACATTGAGAAAGTCATTCAACATTGAAGCTCCTGTTATGTTATTTGTGATATGAGAAACTTACAGAGAGAACATAAAATCAAACACGAACGTCTTCTTTTCCAGATTCAAAATCAAGAAATTCCTACACATTGTTATGTGTAATCTCTGAAATAGTGGAAGGATTATGAGTGATTGTTGCTAGTTTGTGGATATAGAAATAAGTCTTTCTAGAAGTCAAAGATCCCATCAACAGTTATATAGCTACTAAGAATTTATATACAAATTCTACTGTGTCTGATTCTGAATATATGACTTCTAAAAAGTATAATAAATATATTTGGATTTGTTATTATTGCAGATTCCAGTTTGTTATATACTGGTTTATTATTCAGCAATTGGGTTTGACATGTAATAAACTTTCTTCAAATTCCTTTCTCTTTGGGGGCGATATATAGAATAAATAGTTGAAAACTTCCAAGGACAGTATTGTCTGAAATATTGATGGTATTTCTTTATAACATGCACCTACCATGAAAAATCATAGCAATAATAGTCAAAACTAAAGATTATTGGCTATAAATGTGTAAAAGTTGTTAAATGCCTGATTTTTTGGACTGTGGAATTTGTACTTGCCCAATAGATTTTTATTACAACTTTCTGGGGCCTAGAGACTTGCCATTTGAATGCTCTGGTTTATAGATGTGGCTTCTTCAATTGTCCTATATGTAATTGTCAATTACAGTGGAAATGAGAATGACAAAAGACTTCAGATCAAAATAAAAATATCTGTGAACCTTTTTTTTTCAGGAACAGTGGAGTGACTGGTACTGCACTTCCTGTCCTTCTGGAAATGACATTTTTCAATTGGACAGATGTAAGGGGGAAAAGATGTTAGAATTTAAAAGTATTTTGATAGAGATAAAATAATTTTTCAAATTTTTCTTCTTTTAGGTTATAAATGACTTTGAAAGCAAAACTACTAATTTAGTATAAAAGGTATGGTCAAAAATAGAACACATATTTTTAAATTTAAAAATAATGCAGTAGAAATAAATAGGTCACAGATATGTAAATATTGCATCTATTCTCTGGTTTGAGAAAATGAAGATGTAAATGAGTGCTAGAATGTATGTTATATATTGTGAAATATAAAATACTTAAAGGGAAATGGGGTAAAGGGGAAAACAATGAGATTATAACAAAAAAGAAAGGAAACAAAGTATATATATTAAGGGCTTAGGGTGGTGGGGTGGGTAGGGGTATGGGAAAAAATGAGAATTAAATTATGTCATATACTGATACAAATTCTCATTGTT
>PVIR01040282.1:0-13431 GCA_004026965.1 Petromus typicus | reverse complement strand
GACTCATTTAAAAAACACATTATTGGTGTGTTTAAACATACATTATGATCACATTCCTCACTGGGAGTTAATGCCAGCACATGACAAATCTTGGTTCATTCTCATTCCCCTGCTCTTCCTTCAACCCTCCAACCCATTATAAACATAAGCTTTGGAGATCCAGTGTTTCTGAGAAGGCCAATAAGAGTGAGATTAAAAATTTTTTGAAATTCTTTTAATTAGCCCTCTTAAACATGCCCTCTACAATCCTGCTGAAAGTCTTTGGCCTTTAATATTACATATCCAAGACCTATAACAAAGACAAGTTAATTTTTCTTTACTGGCATATTAAAAAATTCCAAGTAACATTGTTCTGAGGTTATGACAGTGGCATACCCAGATGAGTTTAATAATGTGAAGAAAATGTAGAGATTTTAAATTGCTGTATAACTTTAAAGTAAAATCTGGCCTGCTTACTGCTTGAGAGATTTTATGGATAATATTCAAAATTGGAGATTTATATCACTCCTTCTAGGAAGAAATTAAACATATGATGAGAAAAATACTGTTGCACAGAACATTTATTTAACAACATACTTTAGAAAACAAAATTCTTCCAGGAAAGATTTAAGATTGTGTGTATCTATGATTGTCTTTATTGAGGTTACTTGAAGTTCTATTGTCTTTCTGTAATAAATGCAGTTTTTAATTTGCCATCAAGATCCAAAGAACTTTCAATACAAATAAAGACTGAAGTTAAAAGAGCCTCATCTTATAAATGATTCTGAGGATACACTGCCTTCTGCTCATGTTCGAAACACTCAGACTCCCTGGAGCCATAATTTTAAAATCCCACAGGGTTAACTCAGCTCTTTATCTTTTCAAAGATAGATAGAGAGAACTAGCAATTTTAATGTCTAGGAGTGTGCTGTTTCTAAAAGGTTAGATGTTCTATAAATATTTAATTTACTTAGAGACGAATTGACAGTTATTTTTATTAGGGTGTGCAATGTTCTCAGTGTTTCTGTTTCAAAAATAAAAGGCATTAGTACCTTGTAAACTATGCCCTAAATGTTTCTCTTTTTCAGTGTCTGATATAGCATATAAAACAGAGGTAAGTAGATAGTTTAGAATTATTATCCCTAAAAGGCAGAAACAGTACAGTTCTTATTTATTTATATTTACATAATTTACAGTCTCTGTTTATAATCTGTAAGTAGCCTCATTCATTCTGTTTGGTTCATCTTGAATTATTTACATGGTTATTTTTGAAAAATCCTGGAAAAGTAGGTTAGAACACCATTGTAGCTTATATCTGCATGTCTTCCAGAAGCCTCCAGCATAAAGGTGGGGCTCTTGAGTGACTAGATCATGGATGTGGGATATGGATTAAGGCTATATGGTGCTAGATTATCACACTGAATGGTTTGCACAATCCTGAGAGTCACTGAATGGATTTCAGAAGATGAAAAGTCCACCCTGCATGTCAGTGTCACCAACCAATTGGGGTGCCTGAGTGACACAGCCTGAAGGGATTAAAATGGGTAAAGCAGGAAACCTGTCACTTCCTGCCTTCCATGACATGGACTGTTTCTCCTCTGGGATGCTGCTTCGCCATGCTGTCCAGTCTTGGAGCAAACTGACTGTGCACTGAAACCTCTACAAGCTGTGAACTAACATAAACCTTCCTCTTTCAACTTGTGGATATTGTGTACTTTGTTGCAGCAATGACAAAGTACCTAAGACAAACAATACAGTTCTGTCAGAAGTTCTTGTAGTCATGATGTTATAACTCATATTTTCTAGAAGACTCATTAGAATATTGATATATTTGGTGAAAAAGTAATGCACTGGTAAATGTATTTCTTTATATGTTCACACACTTTATACTAATATGTGAATCTTTTCCCACTTAGCTAATTGTCTGGCAACAATCAATTCTGACACTTTGGATCTGGAGTCAGCACTGGATCCCAAAGGCTCTTTACCACATGACTGCTCTCACTTCAAATGCCAATCAAAAGTCTGAGCCTCCCATGCAGCTGATTGATTTTCTATAAATCAGGGGCTTTCAAGACTCCCTCCTTGTGTTTTATTAATGTGTTAGAATTGCTCAAAGATATGAGGAGTGCTTTGCACATGTTTACTGGTATATTCTCAAAGATATTGTCAAGAATCCAGAGCACAGGTAGATGAAGGTTCACAGGAGCAGTGAATCCTGTCCTCATAGGTTGGGTTGGACCACTTTCCCCTGTGGACCTCAACTCATACCGTCATTTCAGAATGTACTCGATCAGCAGTTGCTTCATATTACAGCAAATCAGTGCTCTCTCAAGTTTTCTGATTGCCTTTCTAGGCTTCTTAAACTGTTTCAAATTTCCTCATTATCTCTCTGGCCATCTGATGAAAATTTTGCACCTATGTATGTGGTGCAACATACTTATACAAACAAATTTAAGACCTTGTCAAAACTCTTCTGTTTTAGAAAGTGTCACAATGAAACATCGAGGTATAGTTACAAGTTCTTTCTGCAAATTTCTTTTCTTTGAACATTTATTTCTCCAGTGGCAAGTATTTGATTCTGTCCCTTAAAGTCAAATATGATGTATAGAAGCAAAATGAAGATAACTATTGTTTGGAAGAAGTGATCAACCACATTGAGTCAACTTGCCACTGGAACCTTCTTTTACAAAGTCATTCTTTGAAAATATGAAGCTCTAAATTGAAACATCCAAAATGTGAATTTTGTCTGAAGTATACTTTGTACAGCACAAACTCAAGATATAGCTTTAGAAAAATGGACAAATACTTTTACACAAATTTGGTATTATTTCAAAATAAAACATGTTAAAAAAAACACCTGGGAAAAAAAGATAGTCCTGTAACTAAAAATTGTAGTGGTTTTAAGAGTTGTGCCAAAGCCTGCAAAAATGAGACCAAAAGGAATTGGTATAGCACAAATCTCTACCAGATATTTGTTATATTCATATAAATCACTGCTCTGAGGCAAGTATGACTTCTCAAGAATTAGAAATGACTCTATATTCCCCAGAAAGCAGCTGACAACTTCCTGACTCCATAACATATAGTTTCATCAGGCTCAGCCACAAATGAACAAAAATAAATAAACAAATACATAAATGTCATCTACTTCTTCTTACTGATACTTGTTGCTGTTTGACTGATACAGTTGCTGTTTGTCACTGTTTAACAGTGACAGCTGTTTGTTTTTGCTCCTTCTACAAAATTAAAATTGTGAGCTGGGAGTTAGCTCAGTGGTTCCGGTGCCTGTCTTGCAAGTGCAAGGACCTGGGTTCAATCCCCAGTAACCACATACCATACTGAGTGTGGAGACTCATGCCCAGCAGCGAGCAGTACCACATACCACAGTGCAGGGCGTGGTGGCTCACGCCTGTAATCCCAGCACTCAGAGGCAGAGGCAGGAGGATTGCTGTGATGTGAGTTTGAGGCTGAGCTCAGGGCCAGCCTGAACCACAAAGCGAGACCCTGTCTCAAAAAAACCTAAAAAAGAAAAAAAAAAAAGAAATTAAAATTGTTCTGGTTCTTTATTTTAGCTTCTATATTTCTCCAATGTAAGTTGAGCTATTTCATTAAATGTAGGTTAGGAGTCCTAGATGCTAAATTTCCTGGTCTGCAGCCACAGATGCCCCAGGAAGAGGGGGAAGTTTTCCTCTCTTTTTAAACACTTTTTTCCCCATGCTACATTTGAAGCCAGGCTATTGAGTATGAAAAAGAGACATATCCAAGTTCAAATTGAATAAACATATTCAAGATATTTCCAATTGCTCTCATACTTAATTATTTATAGCATCATAGATTTTTTAAAGCTCTCTAGGTTTTCCTAACAACTGTGACTGTTACCTATGAAGGACCTCAAAACTGACATCTCAGAATGTATTTGATCAGCAGTTGCATCTTCACAATGCAGCAAATCAGTGCTCTCTCAAGTCTGATTGCATGCTAGGCTGCTTAAAACTGTTTCAGGAAGCTTCCCATTATCTTTCTAGCCACTTGATGAAAATTTTGCACCTATGTATGTAGTGCCACATCCTTTTACAAATAAAACCAAGCAAATAAAAATCAGCAACTATGAAAACTGATTCTTTCCCTGGATTCGGGATCTCAAGGTTCTCAAAGCTGCAGCCCCACATGCAATGACAGAAGCTGAACACACTGTGAAATACTTTTGTGGAGAGAAGGGAAATGCATAAAATGATCCAGACATTAAAGAAATTTGTCTGTAAGTACTTTAAAACCACTGCACAGAGAAATGTGTCCGACTACACAGGAATAATCTCATAAAACAGAGGAAGTGTGTAGTTTTGGCATCTCTAAAACAACTTAAGTTGGAGACATGATTTCAGAGTGGTAGTTTACGAAGAAGGAATGAAGAAGTCTGTGAAAGATGATCTTGCTTTTTTAGTTGACTTAACATTACATACACATACTGCAGGACATTTTAACAGAATATCAGATGAATGTGAAGCATAATTTCACATTTAAGTTTTTAAATAGAAAATGTTTAGCATAAAATTAAAAATGATTAAGTATTAAATATGAAACAGTTATTGATAATTTTAAAAGATTATCAGAAAATGGAAGAAAATAATAAAGTGAACTACAGGTAAGTAACAAAGAATTCTGAATATTAAAATTAAGTAAAGAAAATAAAGGGTACATTAGGCCAAACACTTCAAAAATAAAAGTATGTTAACAAATAAATGCAATCTTTAAAAAAGTGGTGCGTCTACAGTTGGAAAATAATTAAAATTAAGAAGTTACTAAATACAGTACAATTCAATAACTCAATAAAAATGCAAAGAGAATTCACACAATTAAAGAAAAATGCTTACAGAATGAAGAGACATGCTGATTATACATAAAGTGTAAAATTAATATTGCTTCTCAAAGGAAAGAAAGGGAGAGATAAATGTTGGAATTAAAAAGACAGTATTAAAAACATGAGAAGATATTAACCTACAAATTAATTAAAATCAGTGATTTCATGCTTAATAAATAGAAAGACAGGCATGATCATTCACTTCTTATTCTCTCTGCTCAAAATAAAAATAAAGAAAAAAAAACCCTGAATACAGACAGGGAAAAATTACCATAAATATCAGGTGAAAATAGAAACCACAAAATCTAAAATTTAGTTGAAAAACATTTTTAAGGTGATGGTGAATGCCAGTGTAGCAATTTATCATCAAAAAATCTCAAAGATAAATATTAAAAATATAACTGCAGTCTATACGTATATACATCAAAGACAATGAAGTCAACATAAAAAGAGATACTTGCAACTTTTTGAAGACCTAGTCCTCATAGCAAAGAAACAGAGACAGATAATGTCAAGAAACTGGGAAATGGGTAAAGAAAATGTGATACACACAATAGGACAATCTGGCTATAAAAATAGGAATGAAGTCCTGATATTTACAACAGTATAGATGAAATTGGAAGATTTTATGTTAACTAAATAAGTCAGGCACACTAGAGAAATATCACATTGTCAGATATTTTAAAATTAAAAGATTAATTTTCTAGAAGTATGAAGTACATTAATGATCATTAGAAGGTAGAAAGTGAAGAATGAACCTACAAAGATGTCCAGAAATAGGTAAGAAAATATAGTTAGATAACAGGATGAATCACTACCAGTAATAAAGAGCATAATATTGTGATTGCAGTACAGAGCAATACATGTTATATTTTATGAAGAACATAAGAGAAGACTTTGAGAATTCCCAACACAAGAATGACAAATATTTAAGGAAATTCAAATGCTAATTTTTCTGATTTGATCATTATTCTTTGTACCCATTATTGGATTATCGTGCTATACTTTATAATTTTGTTTGACTCAAAACATACATAATTCAATTTTTAAAATAAAATAAAAATATAATTAATGAATTCAGAAGAATCTTATGAAAGAAGCAACTATCTTTTTATGAAAATTATCTTTTTCTTAAACTGAGCATTGTTTTAATCATTTTATTTAAATTGAGAAGGGAAAATAATATTGATGAACTTAATTTTTTAACATAACTTTTATAAAAGAAATTTACTGATGTGAATTCTTGATTTGCTTGAATAAGAGTCCAATTTAGGTTGAAATGATCTGAAATAGAGTACTTTATGAGACAAATGTTGAAAAATAGTATTACATTTATGAATGTCAAATAATTATTTTTAATATGTAACTCAAGAATGTTTGAATTAGGCAGACTTGGAAGAAGCTAACACTCAGTAATAAATAAATTCAATTACTTATGAAGAAAATTCAGTAGGCCAGACATAACAATACCTATGGAAAATAAAGAAAAATATCAGTTTAGTGAAAGCATGTTAAAATGAAGGAATTTATCTCATATCATGTTAGCTCAGGGAATAACTTGAACTTTTCTGCCACAAATACTGTCCAGGCTGTCTACCAGGGTAATAGTAGTTACTTTTTGTCCTAATCTAGGCCTTGGCATGATGAAAGAATGAAAGATTACTCAGAATCAATGAAGAAGATGATCTAGGCAGTCTGTTAAATGTCTGACCTTCAGACTAATGTAAATGATAAATGAGAATATAGGAGAAGACAAAGCTAGACTATTCGTTCCTGCAGGCAGTGCATTTTTTTCCTACTGAGATGTGTGGCCCTGTAGGCTACCTTTAATCTCTTAACCATACATTCTAAGTTTGGAGCATGTGGCTCCAAAAGTTCCTTTCCTCAATACCCAGCTCCTATATACGTTCAGCCAATTCCCTCAGAATCCTTGCCCTCTTCATACAACTTCATGGAAGTTTTTTTGATCAGTAAATGCAGTAATCCATTTGTCTTTAAATTAACAGTTATTTATTGACTATCAGACATTATTTTAACTATTCTCTCTACTGGAAATGAATTTACATCTACTTACTTGTAAACTCAAAGATCTCCTTAGGATTCATCAAAAGAAAAGTCAAAGAACACTTGAAAATGTACAAATATATTCTTACTCTACTATTTTTATGTGTTCTATCCATATCCATTATTAACTATCTGTAACTCCCAAAAATATGATAGCCTGTGTTAACTGCTGTAATTTTAGAGCAGGATATTCAGGTGAATCAAAATGAAATTCACAGATTAGGTATGTCTGTAAGCTTCCCCATCCTCTAATTGTCCAGCCAGAAAGCTAAGCATTCTTGGAGAATTTGCTCTTGGAGAATTTTTTTTTTTTTTTTTTTTTTAAGGTTTTTGGAGACAGGGTCTCGCTTTGTGGTTCAGGCTGGCCCTGAGCTCAGCCTCAAACTCACATCACAATCCTCCTGCCTCTGCCTCCCGAGTGCTGGGATTACAGGCGTGAGCCACCACGCCCGGCACTGTGGTGTGTGGTACTGGTTGCTGCTGTGTGTGGGTCTCCACACCCAGTATTGTTATGTGGTTACCGGGGAATCGAACCCGGGCCCTTGCGCTTGCGAGACAGGCACCGGAACCACTGAGCTAACTCCCCGGCCCCGCTTGGAGAATTTTGCATCACACAAAAATCTATGAAAGAGAATGCTCAGCTCTATTTTTAGCCAACTTTACTTAGTCTGAGACTTAAGAATTGAAGTTCCAAGCAGCAGTTTAACAATGTGTAGACAGAATGGATTTTGCAGAAATAACTCAGGTCCCAGAAAACAGGGAGACTTAAGGAAAGTTAGGAAAGCTTTCACGTGATTTCTGAGACAGCTACAGTAGACTCAAAAAAAAAAAAACAAAAACAAAAACAAAAACACAAAAAGAAATAAAAATGACTTGTACCTGAGGAGGAGAATTGTATATTGTAGTGTAGACATCCACAAAAGCAAAGAGATAGAAACTACCCAGAGATTTTGTTCTCTCCATTAAAACATCTTTACATTTTGCATGTTGGATTAATATAGTTACAGAAACAGGTTTTGAAGAGTTTCAGGGTTGATAAGATGGCAAGAGTAGCAAGAGCAAATTCGGTTGGGAAAGTAGGAAAAGATCAAACAAGAGTCACATTGCTTTAATGCAGATAAAGAAAATAAGACGGAAGGGGAGATAGGCAGGAAAGAGAGAAGCTAGAGCTTGATTAGAGATGACTTAGAATTCAAAGAAGATAAGGTATTCCAATATCATTTTATTTTCTACTACTGAGCAAGTGGCAAGAGCAGAATATTCAAAAGGTGGAGGTTTTTATGTTGAATAAAGATACATCATGCTCCAAGCCTTTGTAGTCACAGAGATAGGGATGATTCCACAGTGTGTCTGAAACACTACCTGAACAGGAGAAGGAAAAATATACTAAAGAAACATCTCTTTGTAATTATCACTTAAAGCTGTAAATATAAATAGGTTTACTCAGAATAGGAAGGAAGTAGAGGAACATTTGTGGAATTCCAAAAGATACCCACATGTTATTGGTAGAGTACACAGAAGAGAGATTATAATTGAGACCAAAAAAAAAAGTAGAAGTTTAGGAGCATAATATAAAATGATACCTGGAAGACAAAGACACGCAATGTGATGGTTGCTATTTCAAATGTTACAGACAGTTAGCTTGAGAAAGATGTTTTAGATATTAGGGAGAATTGTCTCATGTTGTGAAGAGGCAGCACATTAAAGAATCAGTGAATCTTTTTTGAGACAGGGCCTTGCTTTTGTAGTTCAGGCTGGCCCTGAGCTCACTATGTAGCCCAGGCAAGCCTCAAACTCACAGCAGTCCTCCTGCCTCTGCTTCCCAAGTGCTGGGATTACAGGTGTGAGCACCACACCTGGCTCTGTGGTATATGATATTGATTGCCATTGGCCATGAGTCACCACACCTGGCGTTGTGGTATGTAGTTACCAGGAATGGAACTTGGGACCTTGCACTTGCAAGGTAGGCTCCGGAACCACTGAGCTAAATCTCTGGCCCAAGAATCAATGAATCTTAAAAATAACAATTATAAAAATGCAATTAAATTTTAAATCAAAGAATAAAAAGGTTGAGAGTAGATTCTTAAAAGCTTACTAAGAGCTAAGGTGTATGCAGTTCATACAATCTGTTATTTCTAAATTATTTTTATTTGTAATTCCTAGGTGCTCATTAAAAGTACACAAGAGATTACAAACCAAAGGGAATTACAGATATTCAGGTTCACCTATAAGACAAAAAAATGGAAATATAGATTGTCCTAAAATAAATTGGATGCTTACAGTTTCTACACAGTCATACCACTTAACCTAATTAGCCTTCATATTGAATTATTAAATGTGTTTATAATAATTGTCATATATATTTGTGCATTTCACTGACTACTATTTTTGTTGCTTTCTATTTTTAACTTACAGTATATACCATAAGAGTTTACGGAAGGCTATTGTAGAAACTTTCTAAGACAGCCTTGACCAAGGGAGTGTTCAGTTTGGGGACGTGTGTCAGGAGAGACACAATGAAACAGTGAAACCAAAATGGTTGGAACAGAAAGAGTGTATTCTGCACAGATGCCAGAGAGTTCAGAATGCCAGATAGAAGTAGCAGAAAGTCTGGAGGGTACAAGGTGGGGAGTGAGACAGGAGCTATTGAACTTTGACTTTATCTAGGTCCATGGACCTGATTCTTTAAGTTTTCTCACAGAGTAGTGGACTGACTGGGATGTCCATTATGTAAATCAGTATGGAGATTCCTTAAAAGTAAAAGTAGAAGCCCCATTTGAAATAGCTATACCTCTTCTGGATATAGTTCACAAAGATGAAACATATCCTATTACAGTGATGCATCAGACATAACATTTTAAATATTACATTGCTTCTCTCATGTGAGACACCTAGATTATAACCAATTTAAAGAGAAAATAAAATGTAGATAATAGGAAAATAAGGTGGGCTTTTGGGGGGATCAAAAAGAGGTTTAGGGATGGAGAATAAGGAAAGACAAGATAAAAGAATCAAGATGTGGTATGTATATGTACGACTTTCCCTTGATGAATATGTTTTAATGGATCACAAACGTGTACTAATAAAAATAACTATAACAAATAAAGAAAATCTTTGAGAGAAGAACTTTATTTGACCAGTTGATTTTAATCATAGTCAGCAATATCGTTCTTTTGGGGGGATAGTGAAGGGAGGTATAAGGAGGCTGCAACACAGGGGTGAAAAATTTTAACCATGCTAAAGTTAATGGTCTTGGACTGTGTTTTAGATAACTTATATCAGGCTTAGAACTGTATGCTGAGGAGTCCACAACACTGGAATCAATTGTGAGTTATATGAAGAAGGATGCTACGGAATTGAAGGTTAAAATAGAAAATGGCTAGATAGGTGTTGGTTGTTGTCTATGTGAGGTTTTCCCAGCCAGAGAGGGTGAGGCGCAGAGTCAAGCACAGACCCTGGGGAATGTTTCTGGAACTTCCGATTTATTCAGGCTTAGGTGTCACATATATAGCAAAAGGTCACAGGGCGGGGTGAAGGGTAGGAGGAAAGGAGGGTCTATAGGATTGACCTAGGGTTTTGCCCAATAAGAGAACTTTATGAGTGGGTGGTCTATATGGCATTAGCTATGGGGGATGGTAAGGCGATGGGTGAGAGACAAGAGGGGTGGGGCTACCAAGATGACCACTGACAAGGTTCAACGTGTGGGAGCGAGTGTGCTCAAGCCCCTAAGGGTCTCCGAATTTGCAGGGAGACGGAGTCTCGACCTTTAGGCTCAGGAGACAGGCACACGGTTCACTTGCCCTAGCCAGACTTGAAGCTCTCCCTTAGATAGGTGTCTTTGGGACTCCACAATTTTACTTGATATGCATTTAACTTATATTTTAATATGAATCCTATCTGATGTTACAAAGTGATTCCCAATCTGTTGGTAGTGTGTCATCATTGTTCTTTCTTAAGAAAGTGGAAATAGATTTATCTTGAAACCTTCATGTGTGTGTGATTATCAACGAACACTGCCAACTAGAAGTATTAAATGTTAAATGAATTATGTGTCTAACTGTAAATGGATAGAAAGAAAAATCATAGCAAAAGAAAAGTCATTTTATTGCAGTACATTTAATTGTTTTAGTGAGACTGGCATGAGTTAAAGTTTTATATGGAGTAAGCTCTTAGAAAATATAATTTAGAAAACTAATTTTTCAGAACCAACTCCTTTTCCTTCATGGATAAGGAGAAAAGTTACACAGTGCATGGATAAGATTTCTCCTTCTTTATGTACCTCAGGTGACTCTATCATTAATTCAACTACTCAAAGATTAGTAGAAAAATACATTTCAGAGAAAACGAGATAAGTGGTTACCAGAGAAATACTAGTTTTTGTGAATATTGCTTGCCACCAAGATGTCAAATATCTATGGTTATTTGCCAACCGGAGAATTTGTATTCTTAATTGTTAAAAAAGAAGATAATGTAAATTGTTACACTTCTAATATTATAAAAAAAAGCCTGATATAGGCAAATTAGCCACATGAAGTACAAAGCTTTCTGCCATTTGTCTAGATATATTAGAATATTTAAAGTGTTATATTGATTAGATTATCATATTCAAAAGCTAGTATGTCTATATTATATGACAAAAATCAGTTAATAATTAATATTTTAAAGTGGAAATGAATACAAGCATTACAAATGAAAAATGCTATTACAGCTGAATTTAGTACTTTGATATTTATAGTAATTTAAGTGGCTAGTTGTTGAAGGACAGATGGGATAAGGAAAAGGGTCAGCCTGACTATAAGCTTTTGTGCAAGATTCTCAACTATTACTGCTAAAAATCTCATCAAACATTATTAAAGACTTAAATCTCAATTTTTGTTCCTTTTCGCAAAGGAGACCTTAAATATTTGAGATATTTCCAATACCGAAGTAACGTATATTATTTTCCAGATTATAGTCTCAAAGTTTTGTTTTTAAAATCCTGTCAAAATAATTTGTTCAATATTTAGAAAAGTTTAAAGCATTCAAATTATATGGCAGAATAGTGTTTTAAACACCTAATAACCTTTCAGCGACAGGAATGTTCTAACGCTCTAATGACGAAAGCATAGATGAAAAGACCCGGATGTGAATGATCTTTAGCTCACGGTAGAAGCGCACAGGACGACTTGCTTCTCTAACACTATGGCAAGAGAGAAGCTCAGGCCTCTTTCTTGTTGTCTCTCAGGGATGTGAGCGCTGGAGAAACTTCAGGCTTCAAAGAGTCTTATTGAAGATGAACTTCGCTTAAACTGTCTAGATCTCACCAGCGTGGAGACAGTGGTGAAGCCCGGTAACAGTTTTCCTCTCGTTTACATTCCACCCTATAGAACTCTTTGGACCTTATCAGCTATTGCCACTCAAGGAAAACCTGGCATCCACAGCTGTCTTTGGGGCATAAGGACCTGTTTCCGGATAACTGTTGTTAGAAAGAGGGTGTCTAGCTTTTGGTAAACAGTTAACAAGTGCACCTACAACGTGGAGAAATATTATGATTTTAAAATATTTTATTCTATTTTAAGGATGATGTGATGTATTTCTGGCCCACTTCAAGACATGTTTCAATTTCTTTCTTATCCTTCTCATTTTTAATAGCCAAAGATATTTATTCTCCTAAAGAGATTCTACAAAGGTATATATATAATATATATACATATATAATACATTATATATAATATATAACTATATATTATAATTAATATATATTATTAATTAGTCGCTCCACGACTGTCTCCACGCTGGTGAAATCTGGACAGTTTAAACGGAGTTCATCTTCAGTAAGACTCCTTGAAGCCTGAAGTTTCTCCAGCGCTCACATCCCTGAGAGACAACAAGAAAGAGGCCTGAGCTTCTCTCCTGCCATGGTTTAGAGAACCAAGTCGTCCTGTGCGCTTCTATTGTTATCTAAAGATTATTCACATTCGGGTCTTTACATCTATACTTTCATCTATACTAATATATATGTATTACTGACATGTATTACAGAAAATTACTCTCAGTGTATTGTTTTATTTTGTTCACTAAGAATTACTTTTTATTTTTATATATGTGTAACAAAACAGATGTATTTGACTTATTTGGTGTGTGCTTCATAGGATTACATTAAACATATACTATATTTTATATATCCTTTCATATGCTGAAAAAATAATGCTAATAAGAACTTGCATGTGCATGTGGCCACATATTACTAAGGCAGAGTCTTGGGTGCTCTTCAGAGATAGTTCAAAAAACCAGCAGAAAACAAAGTTTATGTATATAGGGGTGGGTGTTACAGGGAGGGCAGGGGAATGAGGAAAAAATAAGAATCAAGATGTGTCATGTACGGCCACAAATTCTCAGTTGGTTGCAATCATAATGTATGTATAAAATGTACTAATAAAATCAATTTTTCAAAAGAGGAAACAGGAAACAACATTTCATAACATGTATAATTACAATCTGACCCTACAGTAAAAATTAAAAGCAAGAGAACAAAATAAAAATGAAAA
>PVIR01040281.1:0-13157 GCA_004026965.1 Petromus typicus | reverse complement strand
TTGTTTTTATGAAAGTTTGAGAAAAGTAGCTATTAGCCAATATTTAGATGCTAATCACTTTAACAGCATATTTAATTTACATAACTGGAAGAGTAGGGTAATCCTGTGAATTATATTTGGGAACTGAAAGTTGATTCTTCATACTGCCTCAGGTGCACATCTGTGAGTTCTCAGACAGGTCATTAGATAAGAGTCTTATAAAGTGGCTTTTAACTTCTTTTCTCCTTTTTACTCCAGGACAAACTCCTGGGGGTTTACCGGGTCAGTAATGCCTGCAGTGTGACCTCTCCTCTGCCCCAAGACGCGGAAGCCTCTCGTAGTCCATAGCTGTCTGGCTTCATTTCAGAAACACTCTTGTTCCGTGTGATCTAAGATTAGCATCAATCTGTTACTCATTTATACAACTTCTCAGACTTCAGATAATATGATAAATATGATACTTAAACTTTTTAAATGCATTTAGGGGAATTCAAATGTTCATTCTAACTCTGTATGTGAAGGCAAGTTCATAATAAAGCTGTGCCTCTCTGAAGCTCGCCTGGGTCTTGGGAGGTTTTGGTGGGTTCTTGGTTGGCTGTTTCCCCAGCAAATCTACTCAAGACTCAGATTGTGTTGATCACAGCCTGACGGCGTTTCTAGTCCTTCTCAGTATTTCCATTATTCAGTACATTTCGGGGCTGAAATTCTGTGCCCTTGAGTACACTGTACTGGAGCCAAACTCGTTCCAGGGGAGCTTGAACAAAAGGACACAGACACACACACAGGGTATGTGCACCCACGTGAACCTTTGACTCAAAAGACATCAGTCTTCGAATACAACAATGGGCAGCTTGGTATAGGACATTGCCTTATACCTACATTTCCTGCTCCTAGTGGAAGTGGTGAAAAGAAAACAGTATGAATGCAAGAAACCGAGAAAAAGATCTCACTCCCTTGGGAATAAAGCCTCCAGGTTTACTCTTGGTATACCTGAAGGAAATTCTTTCTCTTCAATTGAAAAGGAATATTTTGAACCTCAGAACACACACATATAAATACTGCCATCTAGAATTCTGACATAACTTTATTCATCTGCTGGGCTTGGGCAACAGGAATTCAACCATGACAATTTATTAACCCTAAGTCTTTTCTGTGATAACAGAAACCAGAGCAGACTTAGATAGGATCTGTTGGAAGATCTGAAAATGTTTTCTTAATAATTAAAATAGTGCTTTCATTTCCTTAGTTTGAATGAGTTCCAGGTGCAGATTGTACCAAATCGTGCTTTCACTAACCTTAGTACATTGTTGATTACTCCAGGAGGTACAGATCTGCTTAACGTAATAATTGTCTTGGAAATCAACTCCTCCAAAACAAATAGGCAAATGAATTGAATACACATTTTTCAATAGAAGTGCAAGAGGGCAATACGGAGATGAAAAACACTCACATTTTAGCAATTAAGAGGATACACATTGAAACAACTGAGATCTCATCTTACTCTACCAGTATGGCTGTCATCAAAGACACAAAAAGCAATGTACTAGTGAGGTATGGGGAAAAAGGAACTCTTCTACGTGCTGGTGGGAAAGTTAAGTAATATAATCAACATGCCAATCAGCACGGAAAGTCCTCAAAAAGTTAGAAATGGAAATTCCATTTGACTCAGCTCTATCTCCTCTAGCCGTATTTCCAAAAGAATTAAAGAAAACATCATACCCCTGATCCATGCATACCCATGTTTATAGCAGAGCAATTCACAGTGAGCAAGCTCTGGAAACAGCTGGATACCGAGAAAAAGAAGAAAGTAAATGCTGAACATATACACAGTGAAATATTACTCAGCTGCAAAGAGGAATGAGATCATGTCATCTGCAGGAAAATGGACAAAGTTTGAGACCAAAGTGGGAAGTGACTTACGAAAAATACAGAAAGCTAAATATCACATGGTTTCTCTTATATGAGAAACCAAAAACATAAATGAGTGAAATAAAGGAGAGACGACAAGAAACAAAAAGGCAGACTTTCTGGAGACGGAGAGGAGGGCAGGTGGGGGGAGGCCAAGCAGAGGGAATGAAAAATCAGAGATGAGTAAGATAGACGTGCTCGTGTTGTGCCCTGGCACCATCTTACCAATCAGCATCATGCGTTTCAAATCTACACTAATGATATAAAGAGAAGAGCTGCTAATTTTAAAAATCAACCTTGATAATCTCTTTCTCCCTCTCCATGACATACTCATTGCACTGTCTGGCATCGGCACCACTGTCTTGGTGGCTTTTCAAAGCCAGCACTGTTAGCCAAGGCTGCGTTTGTTCCCTTGCCAATGTCGACATGATGAAAAGATGACTCACGTCAGTATTATTATGAAAATATTTTTGATTCGATGGACCACATATTGCAAAGCATGGCAGGGCTGCTTTTGCTGTTCTGGGTCTCTTCTGGCTGCATTCGTATTTCGGGATTGTTTTCTGTAGTTCTGTGAGGAGTGCTGTGTGTTGATTGAAACAGATTACATGTGGGTTGTTGTGATATCAAAAATTTTATTTTTTTTTTGAGGTTTGTTCTCTAAGGGTTTATGTTTTTCATCAGGTCATTTTATTATTTGTGCTGTGGTTCTTTCAGCCAAACTCATGTAAATTAAAAAAAAAACCAATAGGTTGTTTACTTCAAATATGTCCTATGTAGGCTGTTTGTGGATCAGAAAGCTATAGCATCATCAGGTAGTAAAAAGTATCTCGCAACCTAGTAATTACTAGAGGCACCAGGGGTCTCCTGAGTCTCACGGAAGACACTCAGAGACCCTGCATGCTCATCAGGTGACCCATTTCCCCGCTTGGATGAGCCCCTGGAGACTCAGAGTTTAAGGGCCCAGGGCAGGAAGTCTGTAGGCGGCCCCTCGGGTAAGTGAGCTCCACGTGCTGCCCAAGTAAGGAAGGTGGAGACCGCTGTGAAGGGCACGCCACCTGCAGCCACTTAAACCCCCTGCGTCATGCCCCGAGCAGAGCTGTGCTGGAAGCCCGCCCAGATGAGGGTCTGCTTGGCCTCAGTGGTGCCGATCCTCCTTGCTGTCTTGCGCTGGCCTTGCTCTGGCGAACTGGATGATGACCTGGATGGTAAATGCCCACCGGGAGGCTTGTCTGTGAGGGGTGTTCAGAGTGATTGCTTTGCCCCTGGAGCCCGCCTCCCCACAAAGATGAGATCTTGTTCTAAATTGCGGGAGGAGAAATAATTTCAGGCCGAGGGGACTTGTGTTGACACAGGAAGTCCCATTTTTTCCCCCAGCCTAAATGTCTGACTTCCCAGGTGCTCTGGCCCACCTTCTCTGCCTCTCCCTCCTTCTTGTTCGTTTTGGTCTTTTCCTCGATCCTCAGCTGCAGGACTACCTCAGGCCTGGGTTCTAGGGCGACTCTGCCTCAGTGGGTGTGCCCAGCAGCGACAGGTGTTCCTCAAGCTTTAGTTTGAATTCTTCCTTCATTCTTTGAGAGACCGCCACAGAATGAAACTGAAACTTGACTACTAGTGTGGACAGCAGGAGTGGACTTGAGACTTGAGACTCAGGAGTCTTGAGACTCCTATGGCCTTAGCCCAGTCATTAAATGTTTTTCTGTAGGAAATATTCCCTAAATATTTTGTTGAAGTGATGTTAAAATAGTATCTTCAACATGTGAAGAGATGTGATTTGGAAGTTACACTCCCTGATGTGTAACATCTGACTTTTCCAACTCTCTTTTCCCAAATTTGCTTGCTTTTATCTTCTTGGTGATGGTTTGTCTGTGAAGGCCGGGGGCTTCCGTGTTCCAGTGTCGTTGGAGGTCTCGGGGGCCACTCTATCTCCAATCATGTGTTGTTTTCACATTCAGAGGACTCAGCTGCCTCAGATGAATCCTTTGAAAATGATTGTAGCTGCTTGAAGATTTGGATGGAGAGGAAAGTGATTTTACAACAAAGGGCTTCCACTCTCTGAAGCAAATTTTCTCTTCGGATGAAGTTGTTTCTAGTTTTTGCTGCTGCTTGGCATACAAATTCCACCATCTCCGCCTTATCTTCTCCTTCTTCCTTTCCAAAAAATATTGATAATTTGTGTCTCTGAAAGCCTCATGACTCCTTCCTGTATGCTTAGTTCTAGATATAGCACTTTCTCTGGACTCTAACTTCTCTAGGAGGAAGTAAGGGAGTCACAGGATTTTTAAAATTCTTGCATGTTGATCCTCCTTGGCTTCCATGAAGTTCCTGAAATCTAGGTATTTGGCTGCATAATTAAGCAAATATTTTGGGAAAACAATGACAACATGAAAACCTCGTTGTATGTTATTATGTATTTATTTATTTTTGAGACAGGGTCTAGCTTTGTAGTTCAGGCTGGCCCTGAACTTACTATGTAGCCCATGTAAGCCTTGAACTCGGCAATCCTCCTGCCTCTGCCTCCCGAGTGCTGAGATTACAGGTGTGAGCCACCACACCCAGCAATGAGGTACATGGTACTGATTGCTGCTGGGTGTGAGTCTCCACGCTCAGCACTGCGGTATGTGGTTACCGGGGATCAAACTCAGGACCCTGTATTTGCAAGACAGGTGCCGGAACCACTGAGCGAAACCCTGGCCCCACTGTATGTCATTTTGTAAGCCTTAGTTACCCAGCTATGAGGAAGAAAATACCTCTTCACTGTCACAAAGGGCAGAATTAAGTGTTCTTTGAGCTTTGTTCTCGAAATAGATCACATCTCACACTTTCCAAATGGTTCTTCCCACAGTGAGAATATTCTGTTCTGTAGACTGGGTGATGGTCTCTGTCAGCCCACACAGAGCCAACAGGAGCATCCCATACATGTTCGCGGATGAGTTAACCCTGGGCTCAGGCTGCCCTGCGACAGAGATACATACATATATGTATTATTTTGTGTACCTTGTTAGTACTTGTGGCATCAAGACACAGGTGAGCATGACAGTTACTTACAGAAATGCTGAATGTTTGTCACGCCTTTGTGCCTAGTGTTAAGTCATCGTTCTTCGTGTAAAGTCCATCTTTGCTTTGGTTTAGTAACTGATGGGCAGATGACAGTAGAGTTCTCCACTCACGTTGGGCCAGGACTGAAGACTGCCCAGGACCCCGAGCACAAATTCACAGGCTAGCGAGAGACGGCGCTCTGTAGGCACCATCTCTCTGCTTCACAGAAGCTTAGAAGGCAGTATTAAATTTCATTTGATGCTCCTCTGTGCAAGGCCATCAATGTGAAGTTGTCTGAAATCTGTCCTCGCTCCATGAGGACATACATTGTATATACGGGAAATGGCTCTCATAAGACTAAGTCCCCTGATTACTATGTGGTTAGGCAAAAATATGAGACTGTGTTTTACTTTTGGGATATTTCCTTTTTGTATATTCCCAAATTTAAACAGTTTATTTTTATACTACATTAGCTTTGGTGCCAATAACTAAATATGGAGGGAAAGGGCATTCTTAGAAGGTATTTTAACAATCTGCCCCATGACTGCTGGAGAGTGAGATGTCACTCCAGAGTGACCACCCCAAAACATGTGGCTTAAAACATTGTTGTGTTCCCTCCCAGTCTGTTTTTGTTGAAAACTTCTGTTAACAAACCTTGAAGTCAGTTTCAAGTGTCAGGTTAAGTTTATTCCTCTATATAAAGAGTCTCCAGTTGATAGGCATTTGGGCTGTTTCCAAGATTTAGCTATTACAAACTGTGCTGCTATAAACACAGGTGCGCATGAGTCACTGTTGTATGATACTTTTAATTCTTTTGTGAATATACTCAGCAGGGGAATAGCAAGGTCAAGTGGGACCTGTGATTCCAGTTTATGAGGAATGTCTGCACTGATCTCCACAGGGGTTGCACCAGTCTACATTCCCACAACAGAGGAGAAGGGCTCCTTTCTCCACACAGCCCCGCCAGCATTTGTTGTTGGTTGTTTTGATAGCAGCCATTCTTCCTGGTGTGAGATGTGAGTGTGTGTGTGTGTGTGTGTGTTTAATGAAATAGAATATTATTCCACCTTAAAGAATAATAAATTAGAGATACTTATGGCTAAATGGGTGCACCTCGAGGACATACCCGTAAGTGAAATAAATAGGATGTGGATGTGTAAATACCACATCATTTCTCTAGTGTGAGAAACTGAAGGTGTAAATAAGGTCCAAAATGTAGGATAGGTGTTATGAAATAGGAAGAAAATCTGCAGAGAGAAGGGGAGCCTGGGGGAGGCAAAGAAGGGAATGAAAACATTTGAAGATAAAAAGGAAAAAATGGAAACATAGCTCTATGGAGAGAAAGGGCAGAGGCGCTGAAGGGCAGGCAGGATGACGGAAAAAATGATCCAGGTGTGTCAGGTACAGGTACAGGTACAAATTCTCAATAATCAACGTTATCATATTGCATTTTTAGAATGTACCAATAAACTCAATTTTAAAAATTTCCCTGCCTGGGAAGCTGTAAACTGTTTACAGCCACTTCTGCCCTGCTGGGTTTGGCCCTGTGCAGCCTGGTGTGTATCCAGAGGGGCAGTGGCCAGCCGAGGTCACGGTGCTCTCTGTTTGTGCCCCTGTGAAGGTGCTTCCTCTGCTAAGGAGGCCTGTCCTTTTTCCACTGTGCTCTATCCCAGGTGCTTTCCGAGTATTCCCTCCTCATTGAGACGGAGCTGTACTACACCTCAAGGAACAGTAACAGCGACCCCCCAGAGAAGACCCCCCTGGCATGCGTTACCTCTCGGTGAGTCCTGCTGACCTGACTCCTTAAAATGCTTCGGATTCACGCTGTTTTAGCAGTAAGTTTTGGAGAAGCATAGATCTTTCAGACTATAGCGTGACTTCCCCCAAACGCACAACTCAAATCCCCAACTTGTAAAAATACTTACAAAAATATTTCAATGGAGGGCCGGGGAGTTAGCTCAGTGGTTCCGGCGCCTGTCTTGCAAGCGCAAGGGCCCGGGTTCGATTCCCCAGTAACCACATAACAATACTGGGTGTGGAGACTCACACCCAGCAGCAACCAGTACCACATACCGCAGTGCCGGGTGTGGTGGCTCACGCCTGTAATCCCAGCACTCGGGAGGCAGAGGCAGGAGGATTGTGATGTGAGTTTGAGGCTGAGCTGAGGGCCAGCCTGAACCACAAAGCGAGACCCTGTCTCAAAAAAAAACCTAAAAAAAAAAAAACCTAAAAAAAAAAAAATATTTCAATGGATACCTTATTATTTTTTAATTTAATTTTTCAATGTAGTATCTATTTTAAAATAAAAACATAGAGTTGGAAATTTCTCACAAATACCTAGGGTAACTAGCTCATTTTAAGTAACTCAACGATGAGGCCGAATCACGAGTGTGTGGTAAGTGGGACCCTCAGGCACCTACCCTGCACTTGACATTCTCTCCTTCAGTCTGCTCCTGGCTCATGGTGTGGTTCAGCTCCGTGGCAGGATGGCAAGGGCCCACGTCCCTCCTGTCTCACTGGCTGGGGGAGATGTGGGGAACGGGTGGCGTATCAGTCTGGTCACCCAATGCACCGGTTTGCAGTTGTGAACCCCAGACTCCTTGACGAGACCACCGAGCTTATCCGCTTCCCATCTCTCTTCTGTCCAGGGCATCGGTGTGGGTTACTTCAGTTTTTCCTGCAGATGGTGTCCAGTTGCCGTCCAGTCCCTTCATGACCGACCTTCGGACGACACCAGAAGAATTAGGGCTCTGCAACCCAGCTTCCCTCCCCACGTCCCTCTCAGAAGTGAACACTGGTAGTTGGAGTAATACATTCTGTTTTCTTAAATAGAAATATACATGGTGTAAATTTCTCTTTAGGTATACGAGCCCTTAAAATTTGAATCCAGTAAAGCCCTGATTGGTGAAAGTGTGTTTTTTTTTGGTTTTTTTTTTTTTTTTAGACAGGGTCTCACTTTGTAGTTCACGCTGGCCCTGAGCTCAGCCTCAAACTCACAGCACTCCTCCTGCCTCTGCCTCCCGAGTGCTGGGATGACAGGCGTGAGCCACCACGCCCGGCACTGTGCTATGTGGTGCTGACTGCTGCTGGGCGTGAGTCTCCATGTGGTTACTGGGGATCGAACCCAGGCCCTTGCGCTTGCAAGACAGGCGCTGGAATCGCTGAGCTAAATCCCCAAGCCCTGAAAGTGTATTTTTAAATAATTACACTCAAGGAGTATGGCCTATTAATTTTAACTATTCAGTAATATGTAATATCCATTTATTTTCTTTGCTTCTTATGTAGTAGTTTCAGTGACAGGGATTTGATCCAAATGATATGAACCTCCAAGAACTATGTGTTAAACAGTGTCCAGTAATGAAGAGTAGTGATAGGCGTGTGTGCATGTCAGACTAAAACCTCGGAGCACAGTGTGAAGTTGAACATACGCAGTCACGGGAAAGAAAACCTTCCAAGTCGGTTCCTCCGAGTGAGGCTTCGGAGTCCAGCAGGGAAGTCGGACCCTGAGAGCAACTCGGCACCCGGCAGCATGTCTGAGCGGTCATTCCAGAAGGACTGATTCTTACTCTAGATTTCAAGTAGTCCTTCCTCATCAGAAATTTGGTCCAGACTTTCCTTTCTCCCCAGTCTGATTTCTCCACCCTTGACCTGCTCAGTCACGGAATCACACTGCCCAACAGGAGCAAGTCACTAGATGGTTATTTGTCATGAGCCAGTAATGTGCTATTTTGTTTCTCCCCAAATAAGGAGCCTTCCCGTGTAGTATACTGAAACTCATTTCTGATTTTCTTCTATCAGGTATAAAAATTAAACCATGTCTCTGGTTGTTCAATTGCTTTATCAGCTGTAAATTTGGGATGTTATATTCCTTTGGGAACAGATTTCTGTCAAAATAATAATTTTAATTAAAGGATTTATAAAAATTCAAGTGCTGTTACCGTTTTCAGAACACTATTGCCTGTGGTTGTTTACTTGTCAAATGAAGAATTTGACATAGATATCATGGACATTTATCTGCGGAGGTTAATAAATAACGAAGAAGTAAAATTTTCACAGGGCTTACTGAGTGTCAGACAATGGTAGAGAAACAAGAGTTTAATTCTCTTGACAACTCAGGGATCTGTATGTGTCACTGTCTCCACATAAGAACACAAAGGTTAAACTTTATTTCTCCAAGTTTTGTTTGGAGTTAAGGTTCAAAATTGGGCTCGAGCCCTCTGTCTGTGCTCTCCCCTTATACATTAGCCACTGCACCCCTACTGCCTCCAATCCCTGCAGTTCCTGAACTTCAGCCTCTACAAAGCCGTTGCCATCAAAGGGCGTTCACAGCCTTGGATGATCTGGCTGGACGTCTGGTGAGACTCTGTCAGCACATTGAGTTTTACTCTATAAGTGGCTGAGGGATAAATTCATGAAGAACATTTACAAAGCATAATATATTTTACAGAAATCCAGAGTTTGTTTTCAGTTTTGGTATAGGCAAAGCTAGACTAGGTACCATAAAAACTCATCAAAAAGTTAGGATCGAGTAGGCATATGTTAAAGGATGATTTATTTCCTTCTTGAAGACATGTTCCTATTTTCCTGGGGAAGTGGAGAGGGAGGCAGTGCAGGTAGGAATTCTCCTTTATTCAGAATCAGGGTGTAGAGATATGATGTTAGAGATCAACTGTAAAAGAAAAGAGTTCAGCATGCCACGGATTAGTAGACGAGTATTTTAGTTTGATCTAGTAGTAATCTCACAAACATACACACACATGCACACATGTCAGGATTCACAGGACCAGACACCTTAGGAAAGGAGCTTATGATGTCCTGGTTGGACTTCAGTGAGCCTGGGTGTCATGACCAGACAGTGCCACCGTCTCTAGCCCAAATGGCTCCAGGCGTGTTGTCTGTTAAACAGAATGTCAGACCTGCGGGCTTCTCTAGGTGAACATATGGAGCTGTGTTTATCACAAAGTCACAGTTGTTCTGTGAAATATGTACTCTTAAAGATGAAAGTATTGCTGGGCGTGGTGGCTCACGTCTCTAAGCGCAGCACTCGGGAGGCAGAGGCTGGAGGATGGCTGTGTCTGAGGCTGAGCTCAGGGCCAGTCTGAACTGCAAGGTGAGATGCTGTCTCAAAAAAACAAAAAAAGAAAAAAAAGATGAAAGTATTGAGAAGGCAACAGGGCTTAGGAAGGAAAGAAGATAGAAGAACCAAAGGTAAAAAAGCAGAATCTACAGACGCTCAGACTGACACCCTGGGCAGCCGCCGCCGAGGTCTCAGCCACAGCCCAGCTCTGGAGGGAGCAGGCGGGACCTTGAGCACTGCTTGAAGAGTGGCTTCTGGAGGAACCTAGGGGGAGATGTGACAGTGGGCTCCACGAGGGAGACAGCTGTGACTTGGGGAGTCACGTGGAGAAGGACTGTGCAGAGGTCAGCAGCAGAATTTAAGCTAAGAGCAAGCCGCAGGCACCCACTTGGCCAACAAGCCGGGCAGGACAGGTGGTCAGACACTGTGGCCTAGGAAACCCTCCTGGTGATCTCCTTCACTGAATCAGATACTCTGAAAGTGACTGATGTCTACATTGTGTACTTTTTGGATGTGACTCAACTCAAGTGCCTTTAGTGTGGCATATTGTTTATTGTGAGGGGACAGACATAGTCTCTTCCCCACCTTTCCATTCCACTGTTACCTACCTGTGCACTCTTAACTGTCAATTTGAGTGGAGGAGAGACTCCTGCAGAAGTGGTGGGATCCTTGGTGCTCTGCGTGGAGGATTAATCCACTCAAGGTCATAGCTGAGGTGCTGTGAGAGGCTGCGCCCCTGTTGGAGGAGGTGGAGGTGGGGCCACTTGTGTGTCTCTGAAGACATCTTCTCTGTGCTCTCTGCTTTTTGGCTTCCATGCAGTGAGTTGCTTTCCTCACAACCCTCTGCTATGACGCTTCTGCCTTGGTGGGGGTTGGGGGTGGTGTCACTGACCATGGACCAGACCTCTGAAATCGCAAGCCAATAAATCTCTCCTCCTTTGTTTCAGCTGTTTTGTCTTTGCAGTGGGAAATCTGACCAAATCACCACATATAATTCTCAGAGAAGGTTGCTGAGACCCTTGGAGGATGCCTCAGGCCGACTGAGGCACAGAGCGTTGTGCAGGAGAAACCACCAGTTTGCGTGGGGGCTCCATCAAGCTGGCTCTCTGACCCTCTGGTAGTTTCTGCCTCTGACACTCTCAAGACTGGCAGATGCCTCTCTACTTATGACCGAGAGTGTTTAGTTTTCATCCCCCAAACCCCAGCACCGCCAGCAAATTCTAGAAGCGTGAGACCTCCGGGCTGGGTGAGGAGGATCAGTGACGTTGCTGAACTAACCACTATCTGGTCACATTTGAGAATGACCCAGAGGAAGAGCAGCAACATGTGTCACATTTAGCAAATGGCCTGGCTCAGGCAGGTGCGTGAGAGCATGTGCACGGAGTAAGTGGAGACAGGTTTGCAGTCTCATGTGGTGAACGAGGCAAGTGGTGGGTGTTTGCAGCTTTCAGAAGAAGCAGGGGATTCCTATAAACATTTGTGCTCTTGTTTTAAATTATCTAATTCTACTTCTTTCCCTCTATTATGTTATAATAAAACATATTATTTATTTGCATTTCTCCAAAATGCATGTGCTAACACACTTGGATGAACACAGTAACATCCTGCAGTGTGTTCAGTCTGTCCTACATTGACACAACCTTGAGATTGCTGGATTTAACCTCACTTTGGGCTCCAGAGGTAGAGCTGAAAGGTCTATACCCATCAGGGTTGTCCTGTGTAAGACTGCGTTGCTCTGTGATGTTGCCCTGGCTGTGAGCTTTGGTCAGTAGGAAGCTATCACCATTCAATTGGAAGCTATTTTTTTTAAAAGGTTTTTTGAGACAGGGTCTCACTTTGTGGTTCAGGCTGGCCCTGAGCTCAGCCTCCAACTCACATCACAGCAATCCTCCTGCCTCTGCCTCCCGAGTGCTGGGATTACAGGCGTGAGCCACCACGCCCGGCACTGTGGTATGTGGTACTGGTTGCTGCAGGGGTGAGTCTCCACACCCAGTATTGTTATGTGGTTACCGGGGATCGAACCCGGGTCCTTGCGCTTGCAAGACAGGTGCCAGAACCACTGAACTATATCCATGGCCCAATTGGAAGCTATTTTTGCAAATGGGAAATATGAATTTCTCATAACATACACAAATTCAAATGCAACAGACGTTATAAATTTAAAATGATACTGAGATCCCTAAAATTCACTCTAAAGGCTAGAGTCAAGTGGATGACTCTGAGTAAAAATATGTTCAAGTTCTCATGTTTTACATATTTAAAATTCAGTTAAGTTATGAGGATATGAAAAAGAAATGCTCTGAGCAGCTAGGCATCAAAAACTCTTATCCAGAAGCTTTCCTTGAGACGTGTCTGGAGAGTGTGGTGGGGGTTGGGGGTGGTGTCACTGACCATGGACCAGATGGAAGTGGGGTCAAGAGAATGCAGGGTCCAGCACGAGAGGGCGGGGGGAATCTCGTCTGCTGGCTGCGTGGGTGAGGGTGAAGGACAGGAAGTGTGGCAGGAAGCGTATGGGGTGCGTCAGTCTTCAGGGCTGGTGAGGGGAAAGAGCATTGACAGGCAGTTAACACAACGGAGGAAGGTTGGGGGAAAGATAAAGAGAAAGATAAAGGTAAGCTTTCCAAAAGTAGAGAAGTAAGAATACAAACTATTGAAAGCTTTGGAATTGCTCTGAGCATCATGACGTGGGTCTGATCAAATGCTCATGTAAAAATTGCCGAGATGAAAAGAATAAGTCTAGCTAACATCCCTCACAGGCCAGGACACCTCAGGTCACTAATATCCCTCACAGGCCGGGACACCTCAGGTCACACCTTGCTGTCATGCTGAGTGCTTCAGAACCCTCTTCCCAGTAAGAAGATGCTCTTGGTCCCAGGTGAGTGAGTATATTACACACGCTTTTCACCGTCCTTGTGAAAAATGCCATCCTGGAAAGCAGTGGGGTCTGAGCAGACAGGAGCCAGGCAAAGTGGACAAAGGCCCGCAGCCCGTGACAGCAGATAAACTCCAACTGCAGGGAGATGCGGAGGGGCCGGAAGCACCAGGATATCTATACACACCTTGCTCTTTACATTTCTGACATATGTAAACAAACTGAGTGTTTTCTCCCTGAAGTGTGCACACCACCCCGCCCCGTCTTCCTGCACCTTTCCAG
>PVIR01040280.1:0-13436 GCA_004026965.1 Petromus typicus | reverse complement strand
TATTATATGTAATTATTTTATAAAGTTTCTTTGTAAATCAGGTAAAAGGAAACAGAGAAGAAATATATATAATTATGTCATATTTTCTAATTACCTATTTCCTTTTAGTGGTGCCTTTTTGTGTTTGGTTATGTGTCCATTCAAAAATATTTGGATACAATTAAAAAATGGGCCATCTGAAATGAACAGATATTTTTCAGAGGAAGAAGTAAGAGCAGCTAAGAAGCATATGAAGAAATGCTCAACATCATTAGTCATTTAAGAGATGCAGATGAAAACAGCATTGAGATTTCATCTCACTTCACATAGAATGGCTGCCATTTCAGAATCAACCAACAGCAAATGTTGGCAAGGCTGTGGAGAAGAAGGAACCCTTCTCCACTGTTGGTGGGACTGTAAAACCGTACAACCCCTGTGGAGATCAGTTTGGAGATTCCTCAAAAAGCTAGGATTGGAGGTCCCATTTGACCGGGCCATCGCCCTGCTAGGTATATACACACAAGAATTAAAAGACTCATATCGCAGTAACACATGTGCACCCATGTTTATAGCAGCCCAATTTGTGATTGCTACATCTTGGAAACAACCCAAATGTCCATCCACTGGAGACTGGATAAAAAAGCTGTGGTTCTTCTACAGAATGGAGTATTACTCTGCCATAAAAAATGATAAGTTTTAATCATATATACTTAAATGGACATACCTTGAGGATATCCTCATAAGTGAAATAAACTGGGCACAGATAGGTACATATCGCATCTTTTCTCTGGTATGAGAAAATAAAGATGTAAATTAGTCCTAGAATTGTATTTTATATATTGTGAAATAGAAAATGTTCAAAGTAAAATAGGGTGAAGGGGGAAAAATAATGAGATTGTAACAAAAAAGTAAGGAAACAAATTTTATGTATACGGGGGGGGTGGTATGGCGGGTAAGGCTATGGGAAAAAATGAGAATTAAGTTGTGTCTTATACTGGTACAGATCTCCATTATGGAGTGCAATCATGATGCGTATATGTAATGTACCAATAAAGATTTCAATAAATTAAAAAAATATTTGGATAATTCCAATATCTGGAACCCTCAATTTCCAATAAATCTTCCTTCAAAGCCAAAAGAACACTAACTCCCTGGTTTGATGTATTCCTACCCAAATTATGTGAAAAATTGCAGGGTCCTTGCTTTAGTATCTCCAAGTTGTTTTTTTTGTTTGTTTGTTTGTTTGCTTGTTTTTTGTTTTTTGAGACAGGGTCTCGCTTTGTGGTTCAGGCTGGCCCTGAGCTCAGCCTCAAACTCACATCACAGCAATCCTCCTGCCTCTGCCTCCCAAGTGCTGGGATTACAGGCATGAGCCACCATGCCTGACACTGTGGTACATGGTACTGGTTGCTGCTGGGCATGAGTCTCCATGCCCAGTATGGTATGTGGTTACCGGGGATCGAACCCAGGTCCTTCCGCTTGCAAGACAGACACTGGAACACTGAGCTAACTCCCTGGCCCTCCAACTTTTTAATAAGCAGCATATCTTGAGTATTCCCCAGCAATCCAGTTGCAAAATCAAGCCTACACACACACACACACACATACACACAACTTTGCTAAAATAAATTGGAACAGCATGAGGACTGGGAAAAATATGGGAGAATGGATTCAGACAGTATTGGAGAAGAAAGAAAGAGGAAGACAATGGATAAGGCTGTATTTGCTAGTATCAGTTTTACTAGGGTATTCTGCATTCTTTGAGCTTGAGTAGTTCTCTCAAGATATAATTGAAATGATTTCTTTGATTTAAAAAAAAAGACTAGATCTGAGCATAGAAGAGGCCACATTGAACACTTAAATGTCAGAGGCATAATAATAACATTAGTAACCAAAATTAAAGAGAAGACCTTCTGAAGATCTTTGGTCCCAAGAGAATTCAAAGTGGATTGCAAAAACTCAAGCAGGCTTTAACTCAGATTCCATCTACTCTTCTAGAAGCCTCTCAGAATGTGCCGGAAAAGCAAGAATATTTTATCTAACACAAACATCTACTGTCAAGGATGCATTTAATTAGGAGACAAAAATGACCTTCTCCACTGTCAGCCAGTACCCCCTTCCCCAGCTACTCATGGTCATAGACATGAAGCTATACTTCTATGTCACTGTAGACTTCACATCACACACGCTAACGGGTACTGTGGCTTGAGTATGTGTAATATTCTCCTTAAAGTCGACACATTAAAGCTGGACCCTCAGAATGGCACTGTGGGGAGGTACAGCACATATGTTGGAAGAAGGGCCTACGGGCCCTTGCATCACAGAAGGGGCGTCCTGGAATGGGATTTGAACCTCAGTTTCTTAGTCTCTCTTTTCCTCCAGCTCAGGATAGAAATCCTTTGCTCCAACACACCCTCCCTGCACCTGTCATTAAGTTGTGTCTTGTACTGGTATAAATCCCCATTGTGGAGTGCAATCATGATGTGTATATGCAATTTACCAAAAAAGATTTCAATTTAAAAAAGTTCATTGCCTTGGGCATTCCACTGTTATGTGAAGCTGACTCCATAATTCACTGAGCAACCAGCACTGCTGCTTATTCCACTTTCGTACTGAGGATGAACATGCAAGGCTAATGTCTCTACACTCAGCTACCCAGCAGCCAGCTACCTTGAATAAGGTTAACTGTCTTCCAAAGCCTTCTTCCTTGTAAATACAGCAATTACTCCTCACTTACTATTTGAATTTGGATTTTCTTTCCCTCCTTACTTACCTTCAACAAGATCGCCACTCTTATTGGACCTCTTTTTTTTTTTTTTAGTTTTTCTTTTTAATTTTTTAATCTTTATTGGTACATTACATATACGCATCATGATTGCACTCCATAATGGGGATTTGTACCAGTATAAGACACAACTTCTCATTTTTTTCCCATAGCCCTACCCACCCTACCACCCCCCATATACATAAAATTTGTTTCCTTACTTTTTTTTATAATCTCATCATTCTTCCCCCTTCACCCTATTTTACTTTGAGCATTTTCTATTTCACAATATATTACATACAATCCTAGGACTCATTTATATCTTTATTTTCTCATACCAGAGAAAAGATGCGATAGGTACCTATCTGTGCCCTATTTATTTCACTTATCAGAATATCCTCAAGGTATGTATGTCCATTAAGTATAAATGATTCAAACTTATCATTTTTTATGGCAGAGTATTACTTATTGAACCTCTTACACTCAGGCAGCATATCCCAAAGGGCACTGTTTCAACCAACGAACTCACTTTACAGGAGGCAACGGGGGCGGGGATAAAACACGTGTTTTCTTCAAAGCAGCAGGACCCACAGAACAATGTCATGAGCCTCTGCAGACTGCATCACCTCACCTGAGTGGTAGTGCTTCCCCGGGGAAGGCTGAAGATCTGCACATTCTCTTTCTTCTAGAGTCAGAACAGACTTCCAAGAACCAATGAGTACAAGTGTAACAACTCTAGAATTAAAGCTAATTAGCACATTTGCAAGAATCTTAATGCATTCCCAGAACTCTGTTATCCACTGGTTTCAAAATTTTGCTCACAAGGAAGGAGATAATTCATTAAACTCTTTCAGGCAGTGCCTCTGTCCAGTAATTTTCATAAACTCTAGAAAGAATAAAGTTGTCCTTTTCCATAGTGGCAAATGAATACAGCTGGACACTTTCCTAACATGTTGAATGACTAGTTTTGAGGGTGTAACTTCAGGAAGCCCCAGAGTAGCAAGATTATCTAAGGTTCTCGAGCTTATCCTGAAATTGATCAGAACTAGAAACAGCTGAATTCACTGAGCTATGGCTGAAGGGAGAGGACGAAGGTCGTTCTGTCACAGCTGTGCTGTTCTTCTCTTCACAAACCCCCATCAGGTGACCAACACGACCACCACCATCTTCCCAGAATTGTGGAACAGATCAGATTCATGAACTGAGATACATTGTACAGTATGTCAGCTCTCTGCATAAAGAAAAAAAAACTTTAAACCTAGATGTGTTATCTAAGCTTAAAGAAACATTAAGTTGATGAGAAAACTTTTACACTTCAAAATTATTAATTAGTACATATATGCCATATATAACGACCACACTCACTGCAGGGGGTATGTACCTGTACAATGCGCATCTTAATTCTTTTCTTCCTGTTCTCTTTCTCTCCCTTCATGGCTTTTCTCCTCCACCTTTGCAAAAGCTTCGTTTCTGTTTTTTCCCTTCCATCCTCTTTTTGCAGCCCTTTCCCCCCCTCTTCTCCTTCCTCACGCCCTGCCCCTTGTTTTCCCGCCCATTTTAACACGATCCTCCTACTTCTCCATACAGACTCTCCCACCTGCTCCTTATTTACCCCGCAGGTTTCTCACACAAGAAAAATACTATTTAAACTAGTGTGTCTGAACTACAGAAATGTTTTTAAAGAATAAGCAAAGTTTATCAGATAAATGAAAAAACTTTTTAAGAAAGAAAAAGTGAGGACCTTTTTATTTCAAACAAAATTTAATATAAGCCCAAAAGATTTCATGTAAAAGGTCATTCTATATTCATAAAAGATGAAATTTACATCAAATTTATACTACTCATGAACCTTTATGCTTCATATAAAAGCATCAAATTATATAAAACCAAAACAGGATTGCTGTAAGAGACTGTAAAACATCTCTTTCCACATTTTATAGTCCTATTAGGGATGAAAGTCAAATGAGACTGAGGCCAAAAGGTGTAATAAATTTGGTTATATCAACACAGATATGTCCATCTTGCCTTTTCCAACGCAACAAAATAACAAGAAAAATAAGCATTTAAAGTGGAATTCAAAATAGGGCTGGAAATAAATGCTAGTGCCAATTAGGGAGTCAGAAATTTTGCATACTCTTGGAAAATTAAACACCACTGGTATTAGAGCAACGCAGAAAAAATGGAAAGGGAAACTTCAGCTCTAAACAACAAAGATAAAATTAAAGGCAACTGTTGAAGCAAAGCAACTTAAGCTCACCAGATTAAAAAGAAGGAAGAGTTATAGGGCAAACAGTGTGACCCGTTGAAGAACTGCGTCTCAGAACGCTGCACCTGCGTTCCGCGGGCCTCCCTCCTCCTCTGCGCTTCTCACAGTGGCCGCAGACGAGGTGGCTTCTCGCTCAGCAAATCCAGAACTTCTGCCGCTCTGAGAAAGAGCTGCCCAAGGCCATTTCCTCCAACTACGTTAAAAAAATCTTGGCTATAAATTAGAATCAGCTGGGGAACTTTAAAAAATAAATAAATAAAAACCCAATTCAGGCTACAGCTCAGACTAAATAAGCCCTGACCTCTAGCGGAGGGACAGAGGTGGTGGTGACCTTCCACGGTGCAAAAGGGTCGGGAGCACAGACGGGCAAACTGAGCAGAGATGTCGAGGGTGAGACTGAGGCCCAGAGACCAAAGCGCTGCTAAGTTTCCACATGGTCAGAAAGGAAGAAAAGCTCTGAAAAGGAGCAAACGGCTGTGGCTTCCGTCCCTAAGTGAAAGCTGTGGGTCCAGCTTCCTCAAGCGGGTTCGGGTTGGCGTTTGTGTGAGAAAAGACAGTCACCGAGGACGTTCTCCGAATACTTCAGCCTCAGTCCTCCGCCACAGCGCAGTGATTCACGCCGCGAAGACCAGGCCTCACACAGCCGTCCTGCACAGCACATCCCAAAGGCCTCTCAGCCACTGGAGTCAAGTTTCTGTGCTCAACACCAAGGGGCAAAAGGAGGATCTCAAATAAAAATACGAGCAACCAAACAAGAATCGTTCAACATTGAGGGAAAATCAGTATTTAGGAAAGAAAAAATTGAAACTCAACGGATTTGACAAGACAAAGGAAGAGAAAGTTTTAAAGTCAATATAGTTAAAACCTCAGAACTGACAGAAAAAAAATGCTTCTGTGAAAATATAACAAATGGAGCCAGTCACAGTGGCATGCTCCTGTAACCCCAGTACTCAGGAGGCTGAGGCCGGACGACTGCTGTGAGTACGAAGCTGGTGTGGGCCATCCAGTGGATTCAAAACCAGCTTGAAATACATAGTGAGGCCCTGTCTCAAAAAAGAAAGTAAGAGATAATGTAACAAATAGGGATTTTGGAAATTAGACATATGGTCATATTTTAAAATTCTATGCTAAAAGCCAAATGGAAAGATTAAAATTATGTGTTCCATATATCATTTAAAAAAGCAAAAAACAAAAAAGTAGAAGTGAGGAAAAAAATTTAAAATAGACCCACATGTTCTACAATAGCAGTGAGGAAATAAACTGACAAGGTATAATCAAAATATGAGGAAAATGTTTACATTTTTAAAATTCACTACAGTAAAAAACAAAACATTGCCATCACTTACTTCTCAAAGTACCTCTCATTGTTTTAAACACATTTGCCCTATCATCCTGCTGCTTACTGTCTGGAGCAGAGGCCAGCACTTGAAAGACTGACCTAGGAGGATCACCATGACTTGTGGCCTGCCTGGACTACACAGTGACACAGCACTTTTAAAAAAACAGCACTTTAGGCGCCTGTCTTGCAAGTGCAAGGACCAGGGTTTGATCCCAGGTTAACCATATGCAGTAGTGGGCATGGAGACTCACGCCCAGCAGCAATCAGTACCACATACCACAGTGCCGGGCGTGGTGGCTCACGTCTGTAATCCCAGCACTTGGGAGGCAGAGGCAGGAGGATTGCTGTGATGTGAGTTGGAGGCTGAGCTCCGGGCCAGCCTGAACTACAAAGGGAGACCCTGTCTCAAAAAAAACAGAATTTTATGTAGTTGTGCACAAGTATGGGTCTACAAACTATCCAGTGGCTTAAGGATGGTTCGACTTAATAATTTTCTTCCAAAATGATGTGAAAGTTGATGCACCCAATAGAAACCATATGTCAAAGTCTGAATTTTCATCAGCTGTATGTGGTGTGACATCCTCTCTTCTCTCCTCTCTCTCTCTCTCTCTCTCTCTCTCTATCTTCTCTTCCTCAGTCCTGTCGAACAGCAGTGCTCAGTCATTATGATCCGGAGGGAACAGCTGGTATCCCTACAGTGGACCATGTTTTTGGATTATGACGTTCAGATGTGTTAAAAAATATTTGCAACTTACAGTGGGTTTATCAGGATGGAACCCCCTCACAAGTCAAGGAACAACTGTGTGTGATATGTTGTAGTTATACACTCACAGAATTGTCTGCATTAATCAAAGGGTGAGGCTGTGTGTGTGCTCTTCTTGAATTAAAAGAAGAAAAGAAAAAGAAAGAACAAAGTCTTCAGAATGAAATGTTATCAAGCATCAAATAGGAATCAAGAAGAAAGACTTTTACACCTAAAATTTTGGTGAGTTTAGAATGAATCTAAAACATACTAGGGTGAAAAATCAAGATACCTACAAAGAAATGCTTTTGTCTTGACTTATCATCAGCAACACATAAAGCAATCAAACAATGAAGCAATATCTCAAAGTTCTGAGGCAAAAATATTTTAATAGGAGTGACATACCACAAACATAAACCGGTAAAGTGGATAGAGTATTGGGTTGTGATCGTGGGAAACACCAAGAGGAGATTTGGAAGTGCAAGAAGGCGAGGATAGAAGGGTAGGTTACCACGTAGGAAGGGGCTGTCAGGGAAGGATCACTGGAGAAAGCTGGACCCACCTTCGAAGGAAGGGTAGGAGTAAGATAGGAAAGAAGAAATAAAGGGAGGCAGATAGTAGATGAATAAATTGTAATTTTGAGAAAATTGCAGTTTCAAGACAAAACTGAAGTTACCCAAGGTTTCAACCCCTTTTCATCCTTAGGTTTGTCTTTCTCCCAGGCTGCCTAAGTTCCTAAGAATCTTAAAGATGTGAAAAGTGTAAGAATTGGGAGGTTTTTTCTTCTGGTGTTGTATAAGTGAAGAAATACCATAGACTCTACCCTCAGAGAAACACCACCGTTAATAGGGAACCATTGCTCTAACAAGCACATGTGAATGGCTTGTATTTCAGCTGAATTAATGAAGTTAGTTTGGGCTTATCTCACCAGTGGGTAGCAGGACAGACACCAGGTCAATGATAAATAACAAAAAAAAGCATCCTGAATTATTCATTAAAGATACTCCAAGACCAGATAATATTACCAGCCCTGGACCACAGATGTCTCACACTTTGGGGACCTACACTCACCGTTTGAGTGTGCATTTCTGTGATTCTGCCTAACAAATTGGTCTGTGTCTCCAACTGATGTGTCCTGCAATGTTTTTGTTATACAACAGTAAGTCAAGGACCTACCCATGGCAAATTGAGGTCCCGCCTCCAGCTCCATCTGATGATAAGATTTGCCCAGGAGCCATACGCAAAGAAAATTTTAAAGAATATGCTTTTAAAAAAAAAAAGTGAACACTATAGGAAAAATGAGAACTAAGAGGTGTGGTACATTTGAAGACTGGAGGATGGCGGAGGTAAAGACGGACCTGGGAGGGTACGCTACCACACACTGCTCACTTGACGGGTGAGGGTGACAGCGGAAGGGAGCCCCTCACAGCAGCGCTGTGTGGCCACCACCCAGAGGGAAGAGGACAGGGAGGCCCCGGAAGTGGGAAGTCCATGAGGAGACCCCGGATCCAGGGGACAATGCTCAGCAGTGGTGTGGGTTCTGGTTCAGGGAGCTGTGAGGGCCGCGCCAACGCTGGGCTTTATTGCTGCGCAGATAATGTTATCCATGGCTGGCAGATCCCGGGTGCACTTTTACAGAGTATGCGAAGCAGATGAGCTGTCAGAGGCTGAAATGTGATTGCTTGGGATAAATGGAAAGCAGCTGGCTGTGTAAGAATCTGAGTTTGGCGCCAGCAGGTTTTGAGGTAACCAGTGTGCAGTGAGCTGGTGTGCTGTGAAGCAGGAAATGCACAGGGGCCAACATGGGGGCCGTTTGGGTTCACTTCTTATAACAAAGGCAAATGCTCTTTCCGGAGTCCCCTTTTATGGAAACTGAAATACACTCTACCATTTAGTAGTCCCCAGCCAAATAAAATGTGTTATTCCCACCTATAAGAAATATAAATTGATTATAGAAAGGAAAATGATGCCTCAAAATAGCTTTTTCCTTTAGTATTGCTCTAATAGTATTAAACATATCCCTATCGCAGTCTGTCTATTTCAGCATTTTAACTACAGAATTTGTTTCTGTCCACATTCTCTCTGGAATGTAAACTTCTGGATAACAGTAAACATTTCTACGTATCTTAGTACTTCAAACATCAAGAATAGGTTTATGGCTCATAAAAGATACGAAATTAATATTTTTGAATAGTGAATAAAGAGATAAAAAGAATAGAATTATAATATATCTCCAAATCCACCAAAAATTAAAGAATAATTCTACTAAAACCCAGATTTATTTGAGGCTATATATTCATTTTTTAGCTTTATTATTCTAAAATACCAAAACATTCATCTTTTTCATATGTCAAATATGCTAAACTACCAACTCAAGATTATGCTTTCAATGCAAAGCTTACTGAGGGAAGAAAACTCCATCACAGTCATTTTCATTTATGGTTGGATCCCTAATCAGAAAATGCAATATCAATTTATGATTTAGAACAACTTGGATTGCAATTTTAAAGTAGTTGTTAAAGATGCCTGAAATATTGAGAATTTATGATACCACATAAAGTGGCACCAGGTTTGGCTAATTCACTGCTCAGCAATATCTGGCCTCTGATTTTGCTTCTGTGTAACACTGTGGCTTTTCTATCAGGCGTGCAAGATGGTAACCACACTTCCAAGCTTCCTACACTTACGCACTACTATCCAACAGCAGAAAGGAGGAGGGAATTTTCCATGCAGCTATCTTTTAATCAAGGAGAAATATTTCTGTCAGAATCCCCAACAGATGCCCCCTTCTCTGTCGTTGGCTAGAACTAGGCATTATTTCCACTTCAACCAGCTGCCAGAAAAATGGAATTGACTTCTTTAATCAAAAATTGGAAGAGGGGTGCTCAGAAATTAGTGGTTCCAGTTCTGCTGAGATGATGGAGCCAGAAGCCACAATGTCACTGTCACAAATCACAACAAAAACCCTTGGTCAGATTACATAAAGCAGCATCTGGGACTCTAGTAAGTAAATAATAGTGGGTGTGTTTTGGAGAAAAATCAAATGCCAAAGAACAACCCAGATGGCAGCAAATTTCCTTTTTTCCCTTCTACATCTCCCAGCTCAGACACTAGGGAAGGCAGATCGAGAAACTGCACAGCGATTGTGTACAGACACGGATCCCAGAGGAGCTCTCTTTTTCCGATCAGGAGATTGGGAAGAGGGGCCCCTGCAGGAAGTAGACCTGGGAGGAAACCCCCTACTTCTTATCCGTTCATCTTCCCCTCCCTCTCCTGAAGCGACCCAGGAAGGACACTGCCTTCCCAGGGAAGCAGGAGGACGGTGCCAGCCAGAGAGACGACAGGCGTGACACCAAACCAAGTACTTCTCTCTGACCAGAACTGGGAACGGGGTCTCTTATATTTTCTCCTGAAAATGTTGAAGCTTTATATTGCACATTTAGATCTATTATCTAATTGAGTTAAGTTTCTGTAAGGTATAAAACGTTAAGGTTGTTTCTTTTCCTTTAGGTTTTTTTTGCTTTTGATTTTGGTTTTTGTGTACAAATCACAGATAATTCCAACATCATTTATTTTTTAAAAAATCATTCTTTTTCCATTTATTTTTACATACTTACAAAATGCAAATTACCACGTTTGTGTAGGTCTATTTCTGTCATCTTCTTCTGTTCCCTTGATCTGTATGTCTATCCCTTCAACAATATCACACTGCCTTGATTACAGTTGCTTTATTATAAGTCTTAAAATCTGGTAATGAGAGTCCTCTAACTTTACTCTTTTTCTAAATTGTGTTAGCTTTTCAAGCTTCAGAATCCATTTTCCTATATTTACTCTATAAATTTTATTGGATTTTGATTGGCACTGAATTAAATTCATAGATTATGTTAGAAAGAACTGACAGCTTTATCATGTTGAGTTTTCAGTCTATGAACACTATACAGTCTCCATCTATTTAAGTCCTCTGCTTTCTTCCATCAGCATTTTGTAGGTTTCAGCATATGTATATGCTTCTTCAGATTGATCTAAGCATTTGGTAGTGTAAAACTAGTAAATTATATCATTTAAATTATGACTTATAATTTATCATTGCGGGTATACAGGAACATTTTATTTTTCATGTACTGACTTTGTACCCTGTAATTTTGATCAGTGTAATTACACTTTCCAGATTGCTTTGCACATTCCTTGAGGTTTTATAGATAATCAGAGTGGTTGCAAATAGGGGCAATTTCCCTCTTCCTTTGTCTTGTGTGCATCTTGTTTCTCTTTGTTGCACTGTTTAAGACAGAGCTATAAGTTACAGGGGTGTAAGAGTGATATTTCTACTTTACTCTTGATTTAAGAGAGTAAAAATTCAGTCTTTCCTATTAAGCATGAGATTATCTTTTTAAAATACCTTTATCTAATCAAAGAAGCTCCTTCTATTATTAATTTGCCTAGACTTTTTACCAGGAACGTAAGATGAATTTGCCAAACGTGTTTCTATACCTATTTATATATTTACATGTTTTTTCTCTAAATTATTAATATTATAAGTTATATAGACTGATTTTTAGTATTGAACTAGCATTACATGCCTAGGATAAGTCACACTTTATTTGCAATATATATTTTTTTCTGGATTTAATTTGCCGATATTTTGCTGAGGATAGTTATGTCAATATTCATGGGGAATATTGGCAGGACTTTTAAAAATTTTTGTGTTATATCTTTCTTTGATTTTTACATTTAGATAATACAGGCTTCATCAAACTTTATGTGACTGTTGAGACGGTTGGTTTAAATGCCACCATTTTATTAGCTGTTTTCTATTAGTTCTATCTGTGCTTTAACTTTTTTCCTTCCTTTTCAGCCTCCCCTTCTGTCAGTTGAAAATATTTATTGTTCAGCTTTACTTCCATTATTTTTGTGGTTGTCTCCAGTTTTAAAATATGCATCTATAATTAGAGTCAACCTTCAAAAATTACTATTTCTTGTGTTACATAGAATATTAGAATATAGTCCCATTTCCTCTCTTTTATTTGTGCTGCTTCCCTCTGTCCATTTTCTATTGTTTCTATTGTAAATAGACTTAAAAGTAGGTAATTTACAAAGAAGAGAGATTAATGGCTCTCACAGCACTGGAGTCTAGAGTCCAAGATCCAATGGTCACATCTGCTTGCTTCTGGTGAGGGGTCCATGCGGCTCCAGACAGGGTGGAAAAGAAAGGCCAGTGAGCATTTGCAAAGGAGGGAAGAGACTGATTTGCTTACTGTTAGTCTCTGATATCCCTGGATCTGTGACTTTGTTACCATCATTAATATTGGGAAATTTTTATGTTCCTCCCTTAAATTTTTTTTTTCTGGACCATTTCTCCCTCCTCCACCTTGGCTCCCAATCACACATATGTTAGGTTACCTGATTTTGTCCAACAGCTCTGATAATTATTTGCCTATTCTGGCAGCTTCATCTTCCCATACATCAGACTTCTGCAGAAAATGTGCAAAAAGAAATCTCATCTTGTTACAGTCTTTGGAGAAAAGAAGGAAAAGAAGACTACTGTCCTCCTTTTCCCTTTGCTCAAGGTTTAATGTGAGGTTTAACCACTCTCCTCACACAGAGCTTAGGTTGTCATCCTATCTTCTGTGAGTCACTTAGGCTCTGCACTTCAGAATGTGACCTTCTACTCATGTCCAGAAAGCAATGCTTGTGTCCAGCAGTCTGTCTGCCTACTTGACACTTGCCTCGACTCCAGCCGAGTTGGTCCCTCTCTGGCTTGGATGATCTGTTCCGTTACTATTGCTCTTCCCCAGCTTGACAGTTCAAACCAGCTCTTCTAAGTCATGACCCCCCACCCCCCTGTGCATTGTGATGCTTCCTTGTGCAGGCCTCTAGTTATAAGCAACATGTCATCAACTACTTTATTTTTCAAAGCACTTAACCAGTTAAGTTTTCTGGGAGTAAAGCTCCTAAGTTTAGGCAGTTAAAAATATCAATACTCCATTTGACCCAGCCATCGCTCTGCTAGGCATACACACAAAGGAATTAAAAGAGTAATTTCACAGCGACATATGTGCACCCATGTTTATAGCAGCTCAGTTTGTGATTGCTAAGTCTTGGAAACAACCCAAATGTCCATCAACTGGAAACTGGATAAAAAAGCTGTGGTCATAAGTGAAATAAATAGGTCACAGATAGGTACATATCACATCTTTTCTCTGGTATGAGAAAATGAAGATGTAAATGAGTCCTAGCATTGTATGTTATATATTGTGAAATAGAAAATGCTCAATGTAAAATAAGGTGAAAGGGGACAATGTTGAGATTGTAACAAAAAAGTAAGGAAACAAATTTTATGTATATGGGG
>PVIR01040279.1:0-13452 GCA_004026965.1 Petromus typicus | reverse complement strand
CAACATGCTTACATCCTAGCAAGTCAAACAGCCCAGAACTACACCCAAATTTGTGTCCTTTTTCAATCTTCTTGCATACTGCTGGATTCAGCTTCCTAAAATTATCTTCGGGTGTTTTTTTTTCTTTTTTGAGACAGGGTCTTGCTCTTATAGTTCAGGCTGGTCCTGAACTCAGCCTCAAACTGAGCAGTCCTGTCTCTGCCTCCCAAGTGGACTGGGATTATAGGCAGGAGCCACCACACCCAGCTCTGTGTTATGTGGTACTGATTACTGGTAGGCATGAGTCACGATGGCCGGCATTGTTGTATGTGGTTACTGGGGATCAAACCCAGGACCTTGCACTCACAAGGCAGGTGGTTCTTATATTCAGTTGAAGGTGGGTGATGTCCAGCTATCTTACTGGGTGCCCAAGCTTACTTATTTACTGATTTTGTTTTGAAATAGTCTCCCTCACTATATGTAGGTTGGCCTTCAATTCAGTGATCCTCCTGCCTCAGCCTCCCAAGTGCTGGGCTTATAGGTATGCATCAACATGCCTACCTGTTGAGAACAGTCCTCTTTGGGAGAAATAACTGCAGTCTATCACTGGCCTGAGCTTTCCTGCCTGCAGACAGACTTGGGGACTTGATTCCTGTCATCACCTCTAGTAGCAACAGGGACTCTGATGGTCCCACGTGCTATGATGCTCCAGGGCAGAACTACACCAGGATCTTCATCTACAAGGATTATTGTTGGCATCTGCCCTGCCCTATGGGAATTCCATCTACATAATTGCTGGCATCTGCCTTGCCTTCCACATGCTGAGATTATAGGTGTGAAAACTTGGTACCAAATAAAAGTTTGGCAAGCTCGAGTGTTTCATCTTTTGCTACCCAGAGTAGCATGGATTGGACCCAGGATGTTTCTTCTCTAAACCTCTTATCTGCCTGTTTATGGGTTGTTTCATCTTGTGCTGGACTCACAAAAGAGAACTTACCGCAAAGGTTCTAGTTACATCCCCTTGTTTCCCACACCTACCTAAGGCTTTTCTAACTTTAATCTAACCTTTCTTTCCAGCTTCCTCAAACCATCCTCTCCAATTTCTCAGAATGTTTACCTATCTCTCTACCATTTGTCTCTGCTTTTCCTAACCACTTCTGTCCTACCATCTCCTCAGAATCCTTCTTAGAGCTGAGGATACAGCTCAGTGTTAGAGAATACACTGAACATGCTTGAGACCCTGGTACTTACCACAGTACTGGGAAAAAAAAAGCAAACCCAAAAAACACCCTTTCTGTAGTCTTACCCCTAATCAGACCCCAGTGACTCTTCTTTCACACCAACAGCATTCCCACCTCCCACTCAATATTTTTCTATCAGGTACATAGGCACTGTGTGTGTGTGTGTGTGTCTGTGTTACCGAGGATTCAGCCCACTCAATATTTTGCTATCAAGTATATAGGCATTGTGTGTGTATCTGTGTTACCGAGGATTCAGCCCAGGGCTTTCACCCTGAGCTACATCTCCAGTCTTTTTTAAATTTTATTTTACAACACAGTCTCATTAAGTCACTCAATTGTTCAGGCAGCCAGTCCTGGGATTACAGCTGTATACCACCATTCCTGGTTACTAGGCATTTCCTTGCACCACCTACAATTCCGCTCACCTATTCTGGAAAGGGAAGGCACATCACAAGAGTTGATACAGAGGAAATGATAGAATTGAGCCTTACATAGTCTGCTTGCTGGATAGTCTTAGATAAACCTATTAACGCTGCAGAAAAACAAGGGGAGGATGGAAAGAATGAAGTGCACAGGTGCTGGTTCACTTTGGAATAGAAAGAGCTTTGCCCAGTAGAAGAACTGACATTCTCGGGCCGGGGAGTTAGCTCAGTGGTTCCAGCGCCTGTCTTGCAAGCGCAAGGACCAGGGTTCGATTCCCCGGTAACCACATAACAATACTGGGTGTGGAGACCCACACCCAGCAGCAACCAGTACCACATACCACAGTGCCGGGCGTGGTGGCTCACGCCTGTAATCCCAGCACTTGGGAGGCAGAGGCAAGAGGATTGTGATGTGAGTTTGAGGCTGAGCTCAGGGCCAGCCTGAACCACAAAGTGAGACCCTGTCTCAAAAAACCTAAAAAAAAAAAAAAAAAAAAAGAAGAACTGACATTCTCTTAAGTGTCATGCCTACAGAGATGAATTTTACACTGGACAAAAAGTCAATATTCTTTTTAATTGGGAAACCAATGTAACAAACCTAGATTCACTGAAAATGGTATCAGTAACTAAGACTCTGTAGGCCCATCCCCAACCTGCACCAGGGCCTCTGCCTTACCCTCACACCAGTTCCTCAGGCACCAGAAAGGGCAACCATGTGAAGAAGCCATGATCCATCTCCAGGCCACTTCCCCACACTGCAAACCCCATCCACACGACCATTCACTGACACTCCCCCCATTAAATGAGCATACTGGGTTTAGGCTAAAGGAAAGACAGGCAGTTTCCTGGGGTATCCAGAAGTCACAGCCACATCCCAGCCAGCCCCAAATCCCAAATCAGCGAATACAGACAGAAGGAAGATTGGCTTGCCCACCCACTCCCTTCCCTCCACCCATCCACCCCAGACAGCAGCCTCACATCCCTGATCAGTAACACTGTGATCCGAAGGTGCCAATGGGGCTCTTGGGGGGCTTCACCAGGCCCTGGATGATTACTGCAAGAGGTCCGGAGGTCAGGGGGAGGGACAGACATTTTGTCCCTCCACCTGCTCAGTATTAGCCAGCCAAGCTGCTGCTCTCAGCTTGTGCCTGGGGATGCTTACAGTCCCTCTCCCCTCCAAACAGCTACTGGTGGTCTGAGAATCAGTCCTGCTGCCAGAGAAGAATCAGTTCCAGGAGGTTCTTTGTCCCCTGGCCTGGGGGACAAGATGGTGCATGGCACTGGGAAGCCTACACAAGCTTCTTGGCTTCAAAGAAGCTCTTGAGATGTCTCATCTGCCAGACACCGATGGCCACAAGGATGAGGGTCTGCAAAATGGACCACCATAACACCCGCTGGTTGGTACTCTCACTGGTCTGCCGGAAGCGCTCCTCTCGCCACTGTGGGGGAGAACAGAAGGTAAGTCTGAGCTGGCTGGGGCTGCTAGAACTGCTGGGTTCCCAGCACAGAGGATGCCCTAGGGAACTTGGATGAGGTTCCAGCCAACTGCCCTATAAATAATCACTATGTAGGCACTATACTCACCATCAACAGCCAGATCACTCTAAGCAACCTAATCATTGCTCTTAAGTCAGTTTCCTCATCTCTCAGGTGTACCTTGCTGGTGCTTACCTCAGGGAGAGGTAAGGTAGTGGTGGTATCATCCCATGTGATGGAGCTATCCTGGAAAGCTCAGTACTACACTTGCTCCACGCCCTCTGTCCAGTTTTCTCTAATTGTTCTTTGAAGATCATGGGCACAGGATGCAAACTGGTGGTCTAGAGACTGCTTCTGGCCTTGTTCTTTTGCAAACATTAAAAACTCAGGAAAATTTCACATAAAAACCTAGACTTCTAGCTCCTCCTGAAAAGAAGGAAGATCTGAAAACCCAGGGTTGGCATTTCTGTAAGGAACAGCTGTCCCTACTTAGATAGGTTACTCCCACACTACATATTCCATATAGTCACAGATTCATTCATATTTGTCTCAGTCTTGGTCAGAAATGGACTTTGGGTTCTTGGGAGCATCTGAAACCACTGAACACCCAAAGTATTCCTATCTTCCTATGCTGTCATTCTCTGTGTAACTGTGGTTTAATAAAATGAGTCTATGTCCTCAATTACAACATGGATTTAGTTAACACCCACCCCACCTTTAGATCTGCAGTGTGCAACAGCTAAGTCCCTTGGGCCTCTCACAGTGAACCTGCCACCCAATAGGTGGCTGATACCGCAGACCACTTACAGAAAAGCCTACCACTCCTGGTCCAAGTACTCACCCTCTGGTAGTTCTGCTCTTTCTGGATCTGCTCCACTTGTTCCACTAGCTGTCGAACTCGTAACTGCAACTCACTCAGCTTGTCTTTGGCAGCAATCTCTGCATAGTCATTGGCATGTTCACCCACCTGGATGTCAAGGTGAACTCTCTGGGGACAGACAAGGAAGATATGAAGAATCAGGCAGCCCTGCTCCATCATCCTACCACAGATTAATAGCTGACATCCTTCACACACTTTGCTTCATTTGTTCACTAAGGCAATAAACTGAGGCCTTATAAGGATCTCGCCCTATGGAACTCTGGGTTCACAAGCCCCAACAATAAGACTGGGCTGCTGTCTGACCAAGGTATATACAGCCTGTTCTCTGTATCTGTGGGTTCCACATCTACAAATTCAACCAATTACAGATCAAAAGAATTTTAAAAGAAAAATGTCCAAAAAACTGTCTGAACTGAGCATGTACAAACTGTTTTGGTCATTATCCTCTAAACAATAAATATCAACAATTTGCACAGCACTTACAATGCAACAGAGGTTATAAGTAATCTACAAATGACTTAAAAGTGTATAGAATATACGTATGTGGAAGGAAAATGGTATACCATTTCATTTAAGAATTTAAGCATCAGGCTGGGTATTTAGCTCAGTGGCTCTGGCATCTGCCTGGAAAGCACAAGGTCCTGAGGTCAGCCCTGGTAAACACATACCACAATTCTGGGAATGGTGGCTCACACCTATAATCCCAGCACTCCGCAGGCAGAGACAGGAGGACTGCTATGAGTCTGAGGTTTGCCTGGGCTACACAGTGCAGGGCCAGCCTGAACTACAAAGCAAGACTGTCTCAAAAAAAAAAAAAAAAAAGAATTTAAGCATCCACCGATTTGGCAGGGGTCCTGGGATTGACTATACAAAGAGCTTGGATAATGTACCCTGGATGTTCATTGACTGGATGTTCACTGCAAACTTTGTATGCGTGGGACACAAAATTCAACATACTTATCTCACAATCATAGTACCAAAAGTCCTGACCAGACCATTGAGGCAGAAAGCTTCTGGTTTCATATGGGTCCTCTTACCAGCATGCCTCCAGCAAAGAGGGAGAACTTGGTGGAATTTGAGTGAAGACAGATCTGGTGCTCGCCCGGTGTATGAGAAGTGAAAGTGAACCTGCCCTCAGAACCATACTGCCGGGCCAGGATGACCTAGGGAAAGCAGAGGTGCTAGCATTACAGTAGAGATGAGGCTAAAGGAAATGGTGTTTAAGGCTCTGAGCACTAAAAAGTTGACCAGAGCCTTAAGCAACTCACAACTCAAAGGTCTAAAGCTGCTCAGCAGCACCCGCCAAATGCTTGCTGAGAATTATTCTGCGCTGGAGTGAAGTCTGACATCAGGCTGGTAGTGACTACTCTTGGGAAGGGTTTTCCTTTATAGCCCGTATCAACTCTTTCAGTATGATTTCTTTTTCAAAAAATGAACGGTGACTGAACTCGACAGCTAAGTTTTGTTCTTCATTTTAATACCTTTATCAGAATTAAAAGCTGTTCATTCTTTCTGAAAAGTGTTCTGTGAAATCCCAGTCTAGATATCCAGCTTTAAGGCTAATGGTAGTCTGATTTCTAATACCACCATCCACCCATCCCTCCCTAATACAAGTGAATTTCCATTTCATAAGCTAGGAAAATGGCTCAGAAAAGGTAACTGACTTGGCCGTATCATGCAAAAGTTAGAAGAATGAGAGGAGCAAGTCTGGCCTGCAGTGAAAACCCAGTCTCCTCACTTTAACTGTCGTTCTCACTTCAGCAGATGCGGAAACTAAGACAGGAAGTAACACAGCCTGCTTGGTGGCAGGCCTGGCGAGGGTATAGGGCCGGCTCACCTTATCCTCTGGGTCCTTCACCTCTACGAACATGCCAAGCCCGGGGGTGGCCGGCTGATATTCCTCGCGCTGCTTGTCATACAGCTGTGTCCTGTAATTTCCTAGAAACAAACAAGAAGAGATCAGATCAGCACAGCGTGAGGTGCCGCTGAGTCCGCACCAGGCAGGGCAGAGCAAGGCTCGGCCTTCCTAGCTTTAGAGAGCTGAATATCCCGCACCCACTGCCCCCAAACCATGGTCCTATTATTCCAAACTCTTCAGGCAGCCCCGCACCTATGACCATGGTCTCGTCTGGAATCTCTTCAATAAAGCACTTTTTCTCTGTTTCCCCAATGTGGAAGTAAAGCGCACTCCCGCGGGCTGCAAACCACAAAAACAACAAGAGGGCCCGCATCGCTTTAGCCAGCCCTGCTTCGGGTGGCCTACAGTCAAGCCGCACGCCTAGATCCACAGCCATCTTGCTCCACCTGCCCGCGCAGTCGCAGCCGCTAAGCCACGTAGCCCTGCCGCCGCCGCTGCCGCGATGCTTGGTGGGATCGCGAGTTCGGCAGGGTGGACTACAAGTCCCGAGATGCCTGGTAGCTGCGGCGCGGCGGTACCGGATTGGGACGCGGCTGCTACCTGGCACGGAACTACGGCCCCTTTCATTCTCTCAAGCAGCCAGGCGACCGGTGGTGATTGTCAGCTTTTTGCCAATAATGAAAGTGAAGCAGATTAAAGTATAGCAGAGGCAGTGTTCAAATCTACCGCCTCTGACATTCCTCAGCACAGCATGTGATACTTTGGTGTAGTTGTTTTTACTTAACTTGCTAAACAACAACAAAAAGACACAATGCACTATTCTCAAGATGATTAGAAATTTTAAAAAGTCTGCCTTTTACCACTTATTTGTCCCCAGGTCCCACCTACTCTTTGATCGGTATCCTCCCATCACCATCACCACCGCTGTCACCGACACAAGCAAACAGGCGCACATACATGCGCGCTTTACTGCGAATCCTTCCGGCCCAGGGTATGATGCTCCAGTGGCTGGCGGGTAAAAAGATTCTGGTGAGGAGTCTGGGCGAAGTGGCCTAGATCTGCAGAGCGTTTGCATTTGCTGTGAGGTCAGCAGACATGCCAGTCCCCTTGTCGTGTCCTTTCTGGATTTTATTCAAATGTCAGTGTGTTTTTGGAAGCTCTTGGAATTGGTGGCTTATGGTTTTGATGGCCCAGCCTGTTTTTTGCAAGTCTTCTCTTTACTTTTGGTTCTCTGTTGTTTTCATTTAGAGAGGTCACTCCTGGAAATGAGTTTCCCTGTGGTGATCTGTTTTTGTTTTTTGAGAGAGAGAGAGGTGGTTTGTGTGTGCGGTGGTGGTTTTTTAAATTTTGTTTTGTTTTTAAACTGGGGATAGAACTCAGAACCTTGCGCTAGCCAGGCAGGTGCTGTGCAGCCAAGCTAAATCCCTATGGGAAGTTTTTACTTTTTCTTTACAGTAACGATATTCTGTAGCGTGGATGTACTTTACTTTTTAACTTTTCTTTTGATGAAAGATGATAAAGATTTATTTCCCTCTAATTATACTTACATATAATGCTGCAGCAGGCTTGTTGGTACACACTGGTAATACCAGCACTTACGGGGCTAAGGTAGAATTGCCACTATTTGAACTACAAAGTGAAACCTTACCTAAAAAAAACCCAAAAAACAACCCACCTAAGTAGTAATAACAATAATGCAATAAAATCCTCCTGTATTTACAAAAAAAATTTTTTCTGTAAGACATTGTTTTGCTAATAAGAGATCACAAAATTATTTCTCAAAAATCCTTGTACAATTTACAGTCCTGCTAAGTGTTTCAGGATATTTGCTTTCCCATGCACTGCTCACATGTTCTCAGTCTTTTTAAATTTATAAAATCAGCAAATGAAAATTTGTATTTCATTATCCTTTCATTGGCCATTGAACTTTTTCTTTTGTTTTTCTTCTTTGAATTACTGGGTTTTTTTCCTACTACTGTGTAATCGGCATGGGATTACTGTGGGGGGTGGTGGTTAGCGTCCTGTTTTCGTTTTCTTTGTTAGGAGGGACTGAACCTAGGGCTTTTGCATAAACTATATCCTTAGCCATTTGACCATTTTTAAATTTTCTATTTTGAGTCAGGATCCACTAAATTGCTCAGGCTGGGCTCCAACTTGCAATCCTCCTGCTTCAGCCTCCCAGAGTCCTGGAATTATAGGAATAGGCCACCTTGCATGGCTATATGGTTTCATATGTATAAATTAAAGGGTAGATATATTTATACCCATGTATTTGTATACACAAAATTATTTCTGTAATTTATATATAACAAACAAGAAACTTTGCCTATGAAAAAATGAACAGGGATGTAGGGATCTGTGGCAGGAAAGAAACTTATTTTTAAAATTTTTTATTGAGAGCCAGGTGTGATGGCTTATATCTGTAATCCCAGCTCTCCGGAGGCAGAGGCAGGAGGATTGCCACAGTTTGTGGCTAGTCTGGGCTACATGGTGAGTTCAGGGTCAGCCTGAACTACAAAGGGAGACCCTGTCTCAAAAAACTAAAAAACAAAACAAAACAAAAAAACTTTTTATTAAACTATAACATACTGAAAATGTATAAATTAAACAATTATATTTTGATGAATTTTCACAAACTCAGTACATCTTCATAACCAACACCAGGTGTCGTAAATTGAATACAGTCAGTCACTGTCTCAGCGTCTATTTTTAGGTCTGACATAAGTTATTTGAAACCCAGTTGTACACTATCACCTTTGGCCTGGTTAAAGTATCCCTCCCACTGGGGTTATCTGTGACACAGCCTGCTTATTCCTCTTCCTCTGACCTGAACCCCAACATATACCATGATAAAACCTAATGGTCAAACCCAGTCATGTAAATAAGCTTCCTTCTTTGTGTGGGTTCTCTTTTTTATTTATTTATTTTTTTTTAGGTTTTTTTTTTTTTTTTGAGACAGGGTTTCGCTTTGTGGTTCAGGCTGGCCCTGAGCTCAGCCTCAAACTCACATCACAGCAATCCTCCTGCCTCTGCCTCCCGAGTGCTGGGATTACAGGCGTGAGCCACCACGCCCGGCACTGTGGTATGTGGTACTGGTTGCTGCTGGCCGTGAGTCTCCACGCCCAGTATGGTATGTGGTTACCGGGGAATCGAACCCGGGTCCTTGCGCTTGCAAGACAGTCGCCGGAACCACTGAGCTAACTCCCTGGCCCTGTGTGGGTTCTCTTTAAACTAGCCAATCCACAGCTCTGAGGGAGAGCCTGCAGCATAACACTCACAGACCTCACACAGAGCTTCCCCTCTCGGGCTCTTCCCCACTGGCTGAACACCCTGCTATTTCTGGACTTCCTGCCAGTCCTTCTGGGAACCCCTCTTCTCTAAGGGCTCTGTGAGTGTACATTGCTTCTGTTGTGTCTTGTCTTGGCTGCCTGTGTTTCACCTGACCATCATGCGCAAACCTAACTCTCCTCCTGTCAGTGCTCTCTCCTGGATCGTGGCTCTGTTGGCAGGAAAACACAAGAGAGGGCTGGGGATTTAGCTCAGTGTGGTCCTGCATTGTAAAGGCAAGACTGTGAGTTCAATCCCCGGTACCACAAAAAGAGAAGAAGGTAAGTAAGAAAGAAAGAAAACACTAGGCGCAGATTGAACAAGAACCACAAAGATGCATGCCAATACAAATAAGAGAGACATGGACATAAACCCATCTACCTAAATAAAAAAATATTCCATAGAAGTTAAACTATAAACACTTCTCCTGGAGACCCATCAGGCAGGCCTAGAATTTAGAGCCATTCTTCAGAGAGCAACCTCAAGGGCCCATTAGAGCCAAGTATGATACCCGATCAAGAGATGTTTTTGCTTTTAATTATATACTATTTTCTGCTGTGTAAAGAATTTTTTGGAATGTATATCGTTCACATTTTAAGTGAAAATTCACTTTTAAAAAGTCAAATTATCAATGTTTTTGTTTCAAAAAAGCGTAGAACAGTTTTTAAACATGCCAAGCCTCAGAGACAGACACTGTTTAAAAATACACCTCGTAACCTAAGATTTTGACCTTTATAGTTCAATAAATGTCCCTGCATGGACTTGGCATAATAATGCAAAACCAGACTCTGAGGTAAAGCTGTCTCAATCTGTTTTCTATTGCTATCTAACTGAATATTCGAGACTGAGCTATTCATTTATCTATATATTTATTTAGTGGTCCTGGGGGTTGAATCCAGAGCTACAGAGCTACAGAGCTACAGAGCTTTTCACACAGAGCTACATTTCCAGCCCTTTTTGTTTGTTTGTTTGTTTTGAGACAGGATTTCACTAAGTCACTAAGTTGCCAGAGCTGGGCTTGAATTTGTGATCTTCCTGCCTCAGCCTCCTAGAGTGCTGACAGTTTTTTTTTAATCTTGATGCAGTGCAATATGAAATTTCCATATTTCTAAATCCATTTAATTTTCCAGTGAGAAGCTTCTGCGTAACCTTCAATTGGAAGTGATTAACTTGCAATGTAATCATATGTTAAGAGACAAATGTCAAGAGAAAAGAAGCCAGTAGAATTCTGGGTTATACGCTTATAAATGCCTTCCAACCTATGAATACGGTGAAATAAAGTTATGAATTTATATCAGTATTTGACAGTACTGTATGAAAAGAGAGATAATAGGCATAAAAAACATTTGCAGTAGATTTTGATGACAGAGGACACTAATGCAGTCGTCTCCCTACCGGAAAAACAATTCCATTCTCATTCATCAGTTTCTACTCAATTATCATTATCTTTTGCATTTTGAAGTTTAAAAAACTATGAAGTATGGTATTTTCCTCATGTTACCAAGTACCTAGATGCTGTTTTCCATTTTAATCTTGGTCTACAATATCTACAATATTTAGTAACCTTTTTCAGAAAATGACGACTCCTGGTCTATTAAAAGAAGTTTCAGTTTTACTTTGGGTGCACCCAGCTGTCCTTAAAGCAGAAACTCCCCGCGGGGAGACCGTAATGTCAGGAGGCAATCACCAGCTGTGTCTCTCCCCTGGACTTAGGGAGCATCCCTTTCCCTCCTCTTCTGTGGTGACCCAGCACATTCAGCTTGCTAGCTTTAACACACAGTGGCTTGCAGGTGAGAAGACCCACCTGAGCCCTGAGTGCCGGTGAGCTCTGGTAGCTGGGTGTCAGATGAGGTAGCTGCCCTCATCTGGAACAGCCCTGAAAGGTCCTATGGTCAACTAATGGCAGAGTAAGACCAGAGTCCCAAAGCTGCTTAAATGTCTAACGCTTCACTGTCTATAAGGCACTATCCCTTCCTTAGATAAACTAATTCCTACATAGCAACAACTTCATCCAAAACTCACACTACCCTATCCTATTTATTTATTTGTATATCTATATATCTATATATATAAATATATATAGATATATAGATATATATTTATTTTGATACAGGGTCTCATTTTGCAGTTCAGGCTGGTCCTGAACTCAGCCTGAAACTCAGCAATCTTCTTGCCTCTGCCTCCCAAGTCCTTGGATTACAGGTGTGAGCCACCACACCCTGCACTATGGTATGTGGTGCTGACTGCTGGTGGGTTGGTTGTATGTGATTCGTGAAGCCCCTACCCCACCTTATTTAAATTGTCACATACCAAACCAATATTCCTTTGCCCTAATCAACCCAGAATCTGATACCAGACATCTCAGGACAGACTCTATACCACAGAGCCCAGTGGAATCATTCAAACTAGCCAATCTTAAGCCTTGAAAATCTGTTTATCTTGGTTTGAAAATCTGTTCTTGCAAAAACTCAAAATCAAGTCGTCTGTCCAGAATTCTCTTCCCTCTTCTGCCCCCTGAAAGCCCCTGGTTCTTTCCTGTGTACCCCCTTGGAAACTGAAGTGATCAACTATCTTTTTAATGTCAGTTACTTCCTGGTCTGTTAGCCTCACCATGTCTAAATAATAATAAAATCTACATTTGAAAATAGAGGAGGAGAACGTCAAGATGTGGCATGAGGTCAGAGGGGAAGAAAATAGGATGGGTGTGGTGGCACATGCCTGTAATCCCAGCATTTGGAAGGCTGAGACAGGAGGATCACAGCATTTGAGGCCAGCTTGGCCTACATAGTGCGTTCAAGACCAACCTAAACTACATGGACAGACCCTGTTTCAGGAAAAAAAACAGAGAAGGAATAGAGAAGTAGTGTTACTTTCTGTATCTGTCATCCTCCTCTTCTCTCTCCACCTCAGTCTCCCATCTCCTCCTCTCCTGTTTATCTGGGTTTTATTTTACCACAGACAATGAATGAATTCTGAATCTAAAGAATGAGTCCTCCCACATGCATAAAAAACTAGAGTAAAATCTCCCTTTGAGGACTGGCAGGCTTACAAGTTAGGAAACCTGATGAAGAAGATTGTGGTAAACAGAAGATGGTTTCAGACAGCTGCGTCCTTTGTCCAGCCTCTGTGAGGAAAGAGGATTTCCTTTGAGGAGAGCTGAGCCAAACCTGCACATTTCATTACTCTTCCTGAAGAGGTTTTTGGAAGACAGTGGAGATCTTTGAAAGCACTTTTCTGTAGGAAGGTGGCATTTGAGTTGGGGAAGAACTAAGACGTGGGCTGAGATGTGCCATTTGGCCACAATTTCCCAGGAAGTTCCCTCAGGGAGACAATCAATAGTGTTTTGATTCTTAGGAACCAAGGTATGGCCCAGATGTCCCATCTGATTTTTTTCCTACCTATGGAAACTCCAAGGTATGGAAAGGAGGGAGCACCAAGCCTCCTCAGTCTTGGGATTCAACCAGTGTAGACCCATAGGGTATAATGCCTGTAAGCCCTGAGGAAAGAAGGACTAGAGAGGGAGGCACTGGGGTCAACACAGAGACCACTGTGGGGACAAAGGCCAAGTGCATTTCTGTACTCTTTCCTAGTTACTCACTAAAAGCATGATTTGTGTTTCCTTCTGAGGCAGTCAGGGACTTAAAGATGCTTTTGCCTTCAGATGCCCAGTGGGCAACTAAAAGCAAAGCAAAGCTTGACCTTCATTTTGTATTTGTGTCCTTTACTATTTGAAAACTTTGTGTCAGACCCCTGCTCAGTTCTGCATATAGGCATGTCAATTATTCAGGAAGTGAATAAAATTAGCAATCCAAAGTTCATCAGGTCTAAACTTATATAATCTATCTTGTCCTCTTGCAAGAGTATGGACCCCAATATAAGAGATTTACAGGACCACTCAACTACCAGTAGGTGGCCAAAAGTCTCAACTGTTGCCCTAAAACTACAATTACCTTGGATTCCAGCCAAGCCTTCTACAAAACTGAGACTCTGTGATAACAATCAATGATCTAAAGGAGATCAAGTTATCCCCTCAAGCAATACGAACATTTTGATCCACCAGACCCTAGCCCACCCAACAACTCCAAAAAAGCTATTTCCTTCCCTTTGCTGAGCAGATATTCTGATCCTCTTCACTAGAGCTATATCCCCATCAGTATCCTAAAGCTGAAGTCCCCCATGGAAAGCTACAAGAATTTAATATTTTTGACCCTTTAGAGACTTCTGTTGGAGGCCTGATGCCTGGACCACAGCCATGGAAGAGTGCCATGT
>PVIR01040278.1:0-13438 GCA_004026965.1 Petromus typicus | reverse complement strand
AGACCCTATCTCAGAAAAAAAAAAAAAAAAAAAAAGAATGTCTATTTCGGGTGGGGGAGTTAGCTCAGTGGTTCCGGCCCCTGTCTTGCAAGCGCAAGGACCTGGGTTTGATCCCCGGTAACCACATAACAATACTGGGTGTGGAGACCCACACCCAGCAGCAATCAGAACCACATACCACAGTGCCGGGTATGGTGGCTCACGCCTATAATCCCAGCACTCAGGAGGCAGAGGCAGGAGGATTGCTGTGATGTGAGTTTGAGGCTGAGCTCAGGGCCAGCCTGAACCACAAAGTGAGACCCTGTCTCAAAAAAACTTAAAAAAAAAGAATGTCTATTTCAACTGTTCTTGATGCTTTCCCTACCAAGGTCCCTTTTTATTTCCCCAGAGTTGTCTGCCAAACATGCCACAAGGATGCATAATGATTTATTTGTATTTTTTAAATTGTATTAATCAAGGGCCTGAAAGGGTCCCATCAAGCCCCTGAACATCACAGAGGACCTTACGTTGTACACCCTACACTGAGGATGTCCGTGGGTGCCTGCACATGCTGCTTCTCGACTTTGATTTGTAAGGACAGGACAATTTTTTATCCTCTTTTGTGGGTCTGCTATGACTGTGCAATGCACAATCACAAACTCTGAGACATAAAACAATAGACACTGATTCCCTCTGAAGCCTAGAGGCCGGAAGTCTGATATCCACCTCACACCTCTTCTTCAGCTTCTAGGTGTTGCTGGAAATTCTTGGTGTTTCACGACTTGTGACATCACTCTAATCTCTGCCTCCATCTTCACATAGCCTTTTCCCTCCATTCTTTGAGTCTGTTTCCCCTTCTCTTTTCCTCTAAAGACAATAGTAACTGGATTTATAGCCCTCCCCATGTGCTGGATTAGCTTATCTCAAGATCCATAGTTTAATTACATCTACAAAGAGCTTACTCATAAAAAAGTTCGCAGTCGCAGATATGGGAAGTTAGGACTAGGACATATCTTTTTGATGAACATCATTCAATTTGGTAGACAGCGAACCCTAAGTTTCACACAGACTGCATCTATCTCAGTTGCCATTTTATCTTCAATTCCTTAGCACTATCACAAATTATTTTTTCCTGAATGAAGTAAAAATTAACTCATGGGTGAAGATGTTTGACCTTTATATCCTGTTTGGGGAAGAGAAGTTTCTGCTAGGGTTTAGTTATGTTTTGTCTCTCAAAGTTCATGCACTGGCAGTTTATCCCTAGTGTGACAATATTGGGATGCATTGGAACCTTCAAGAGATGGGACATCTTGGGAGGTGATAGGAAAACAAGAATACTATCTTCAGCAGGGATTAATGTGCATCTCAGTGGAGCAGGCTAGGTCTCTTGGGATTGCTGAGAGTAGGGCGCTACAAAGCACCTTTGGTAGGCACTCCTCATGCTCTCACACAAACCGACTGCGTGATTCCATCTGCCATTTTATGCCACAGCATGAAGCCCTCACACAGACCGAATCAAGCTTGAATATTTCATCCTCCAAATCCGTGAGCTAAAATAAGTGACTTTTTCTTATCAAGAAGCTCTTCTCAGGCATTGTATTAAAGCCATGATAGACCACAATGCTTAAAAATTTTGTAGATAGCTACTTTTCTGCAAGTCTAAGTGCCAGAACCATAAAAATAACAAAGTTTTAAAACAAATTGTTATTTTTGATTTGGAAAGGTTTTTGGGAGAGGGGTATTTTAATTTTGAGATAAGGATTTCCTACGTAATTCAGGTTGGCCTTGAAATCACAGTGTTCCTCCTGCCTCAACCTCCCACATGCTGAGGGTACAGGCATGAATCACCACACCCAGCTAAAAAATTGTTTGTAAAGACCTTGGTATGAACATCTGTTCTGGCATTTACATCACCCTGATAAATAACAGAGGGAAGATGTGGTATAAGGAGTGTGGTAGGCCTGGCACCATCTGGCTCACCTGGATGAGGAGGTGAAGGGAACATCACAGCAGCCAAACTACACAATGTAACCAGCCCCCTCATGACAATAACTGCAGTGACGTGTTCACCTCAAAGCAAGTGTTAGCTAAGGAATGTATGCTTCTGCCTTTTGCTTTTTTTTCCCCAAACTTTTCATCCTAAATCACCTTCCATATACCTAATATGCAAACAAAGGGCATCACAATCACAAAGATTGTTTGCAGCCAGAGGTCTTTGCATTAAAAATGTTTATTTGGAACCGACTCATCCTGAGACCTGTGGGCAGTAAGCGCCTGTGATGAAGTCAGCTGGTGATCCCTCGTCATATTGTAATCCCTACCCAAAGCTTTCTTCTCACTGTTTTTTCTATTCCCTCCTGCCCAAACCAGGTTGGACCCTGAGTACAATAAAGCAGGACATGCAACAGGTTCTGAGTAGGGTGAGCAGGAGGTACAAGGGAGGGTTGACTGGAGAGCAGGAAGAGGGATAGTAAAACAAAAGCATAAAAATTGAACAACATAGCACCATGAAAAACAATTAAAATCATCTTATACCAAGGGATACTTTTCATATAGTTTCTCTGCAAATTTAAAACTTGGAGCCTGACAACCTCAGTGGTAGATAGCCTTTATAGGTATCTTGAATTTTCCTAAAGCTAATTGGAAAGACTGCATAGTTTGCCTGTCAAAAAATCTCAAGCGTTTAAGCTGGGAAAAGCGAATACAGGAAAAAAAATGAAATTAAAAAAAACCTCAAGTGTTCAAACGAGAAGATAGGAGAAAATGGCATGGATTATAGAGCTCTATAGCTACTTAAAGTTTGAACAAATTGCTTTCATGGGTTACTTGCACATTTTTTAAAACTACACTCCGTTCTTGTTTACTGCCCAAATATTTTGCATTGACTGATTCAGGATACACATGGTGGTGTACTGGTAAACATTTAACAACCAGTTTTGTTAGGGAGGAGAAACAAAAGCTCTGATTTGCAGCACTTACAGACTTGTGTGGTATAAATACTCCCTCCAAAGCCAATGTCCTGCTACCAACATACCACTAATTCATTTGATGTAATATGACCGTGTCACTGCAGTTGGGGAGAGAGCTGTATAATCAGTCTGATGAGGCAATAAGAGATAGCTGTGGAACATACTCCTGGGTAAAAAGAAATGCCCTGAATTATTCATGATGTGGTATTTTCTTTTACAAAAGAAGTATAGGTCTGTTGAGGAAAAACAGAAAACATACCCAAACAAAGGAAACCCTTCATAATCTCCTACCTATAAATAAATATTATCTTTTGATGGAGTGTTCTACTATTTCATGCATTCCATATATATACACATTCATATTTCTTTGCAAAAATGCAACAGTGGTAAACATATTGTTTTGTAAATTAAAAATTATGCAGACCTTCATGTATATAGAAACAAAATGCCATTTTAACCACCAACATCCATTGATCATAAAGTCAAAGGACTTTATGTCAGGAAGAGTGTAATGACAGCAAATGGCTAGTCGTAAGGATTACAACAAATTCACAGTTTTGAGTAAAGCAGGATTCCATAGAATCTTCTTCAGAAATTATATCCAGGTTACAGAAGTACTGACTTAGAAAAGGGAGAGAGGTTTGAATTTGCCCCGCCCACCACCCATGGGAGGGCAGGGTCTCTTGTGTGTGCCCTCCCTCCAGTGCCTTCTCCTAGGCGCTCATGGGCAGTTCTATAGTGCAGAATCATTGTTCTTCTGCTAAATTAGAGTAAGGGGCTCTAATTTCAGTCTGAAGCCCAGGATTGAGGCAGTGGGAATCCTTTACCCAAGAAACAGCTCTTCAAATATTCAGCAGCTCTGGTGCTGGGTTTCTCTGTTTTAGCTTAACACTCTCTCAGTAAATCCACCAACCACGCATACTGAGTCGTCCTGTCAGTTTCTCTTTAAAGACCCCAGACGAGAAATGAATTGTCCAGGAACGAAAACTCTGAGCATCTCCATGTTCTTCATCCGTTCTACAAAATGAAATCTTTGGTGCTGGGATTATTTAAGGGCTATCCAGCTATCAAATAAAAATATTTGTGTACCACCTAGCTATCGTGGAACTTGTGCTCTAGTGGAGATGGGGAAATACAGACAAATAAAAATGTCAGTGTGGAAGATGGATGCTCTAGAGATAGTTAAATAGGATAAAAGGTGGCAAGGGAACAGCCACCACTGTGGCAAGGGACTGCCTCCACTCGGTTCCCCTGCTATGGTCCTAGCTTTCGGCCCTTGCCTGCCTGGCTGCTTTTCCTCCACATCTTGGGTGCCTCCCACCCAAGTCCAACCCAGAAAGGTACCCATCTCAGTATGAATACCAAGAAGGAGATCCATCTTTTCCAGTCCTGAACACTTTAGTTTTTATTAGTACACGTTTGGAATACATAATGTTTACAGTGGGATTTGGTATACATATGTAACACACCTTAATTCTTTTGCATCCCTCTGCCTCATCTCATTCCTCCTTCCTTCTATCTCTTGGTTCGCTTCCATTTGCCAAAGTGAATAACTTTAAAGACTGAAATTTTAGCTGGGAGTGGTGGCACTGTCTATTATCCCAGCACTTGGGAGGCTGAAGCGAAAGGATCAGTATAAATTCAAGGCTAGCCTGGGCTACATAGTGAGTTCAAGCCCATCCTGAACTACATGGGGATGCCCTTACTCAAGTAAAACAAAATAAAATGACAGAAATTCTGGAATTGAATTTTGAGACCTTAAAGAAAAGATAAGCTTGGGATCTGTAGTAGAAGGTTTGTCTAGCATTCACAAGACCAGGAATTATATCTAAAGCACTAAGGGAGGCTAATAGGGAGGCTTAAAGCAAAAGAAAGAAGATTAGGTGGTTTATAGGCAGCCCAGTCTGCCTCCCGACTATCATGAGTGGGGTGCCTTCCTCAGACATACCACTCTACTTACCAGGGAGCCTGGCCAAGTATGAGCTATTCTGAGCCCACAATACCCAACATCCAATTGGTCTCCAAAACTCCTGGATGCTTTAAGACCTAGCTGAAATGTCCTGCAGCCTCTGACCCCCTGACACTCCCAAGGTCCAATGCTATATGGTCACAGTCTCTCCATGGCATCCAGCTCTGGCACTGTCTGAGCTCTGCTCAGCTGCTGCACAGATTGCTCTTTCAAAGTGGCCATGTGTGATCTGGAACCTCCACAGTCTGGCACTCTTCTGGGTAGATAATCACAGCTATGCATCTTTCCTAAAGGAAGAAAACAAAAGAGGTGAAAGAAGGGAGAGTGGGGAGGGGAAATGAGCCCCCCTCTCAGGTGTGGATATTGTTTTTTCTGTATGTCTAACACAACTCCTTATTTTATCTCTTCCTTCTTGCCTCCCACCTGGGAGTTCCCTGCAGCCTCTCAGAAATTCCCTTCCCTTGCTTAGGACTCGAGGTGAGGTATGAGGCTGGGACAGGCCCTGGCTTCAGTAGGATGTGCAACCAAGCCAGAGGCCCTGAGCTTGAGGTCCTGAGGAGGGCAGGGGTGACAGGCCATTGACCAGTCCTCTCTTGCTGATGACATGTTGTCTCCTCTTTGCTAGCACTATCCAAGTTCCAGGGAGGTCTGGGATTTCCTTCTCTTTGGATTCCCTGAGGAGGCCAAGGGATTACTGGCAGCACCCTCTGTACCATTTCTACCAAAGACTGAGCACTGAGATGGCTACAGAATTCTGAGGACTCTGGTTGTGCTTTCACCATCTGACAAGGCAAGAGGCCAGACGTTCTGACACTGGCCTCCATCATGACAGCCAGCGAAAACATCAGTAACCCCTGCCCTGACTGGGGCAGGCACAAGGGCTCTGTGCTCCCTGGAGGCTAGTATCTATTCTCTCCCTAGTTGCTCCCCTCTCACATTCTCCAAAACTGAACAAGGCTGCCTCTCAGAAGATTCCTAAGTCAAGTTCCATCCCTAGAACCTGTCCCCAAGTCTCAGCTCTCCCACCTCCACAGCTCTAGCCCCATCCTTCCCCACCTGCCTTCTCCTGCTCTCCTAACTGCCTCGTCATCCTTTGGGTCTTTCACCAGCTCACGTTTAGATGATCAAACTCAACTTTTACATCCCAGTCCCACCCTATCTCTCTGTGCTTCCTGCTACACATCATTGCCCCCATCTTGTTCCTATCAAACTCAAACTTGGCCATATACCCCCTCTGATTAAAAGCTTAATTTGATCTTCTGGAGAAAACAATTGCACTAATAATAGTAAAAATTACACACATACACATGCAGAAGAAACACTTCTGCCACCACAAAATCTAGCACTTTATCTCATTTATTCACTTCTCACAACCTAATACTGATATTCTTTTCATCCTGAGTATTACAGTTGAAGAAAAGGAGGCACATGGATGTCTCTGACTTGTCCAAAGTCACAGCTTCTGTTCAGCTCCTCCAGGTTTGAGAATTCCCAACATCTAAGCCTCACCATTATGGCTGAATACAGTGGGACTCTTCTCCCTGGCAGGGTAAAACCCTCAAGGCACATGCTTGTACTCACACATGTACAAATGCTTGTACTCTCTATAAAGAAGCTCCTCTTGCCTGTTGGGAGCTTTCCACACTTCTACAGCTTGGCTCAGGCTCTACCCCCTTGGAGTCCCCACTCTTTGCTGAGCACTCTAACCTTCACCTCCGTCATGAGGTGCTCACCACACTCACTCTCTCATATCCGTGTCTCATTCCTCTCAGAGGACAGAGGTTGGTATAGCATTTTCCACTGAATCCTCACAGACTCACAATAAAGTGGGACACTCAAGAAAACACTGATGGAATGACTACACGAATGAGCAAATGTTATTAGTCTCTGCAGTGTGGTCGTGACCACAGGTACCGCAGATAGGAAAATACAGCTCTTCAACAGCACTGAGATTTGATGTCTGTCTAGGTCAAAGTTCAACAGAGTAATAACGTCAAAGCACTGAGATTGGTGAAATTCCCAGGACAGAGTTCTCTAGGTGCTGAGTGGGCATCAGCTGGCTGGTCATCAGCACAGTGCCACCTACTTCCAACCTGATTCACACTCGCCTCCCACTCGTGGAGATCTGTGCAGTTGCACACTGACTCCCCAGTGTTTCTCCTCCCTGGCTGCCAGTCTTCCCCAGGCCACAGAGCAGTGGTTGGGTCTAGGGAGTGTCTGATAATGTCAGAATTCCCAGGGACAAGTTAGAACAAAGGTTCTTAAACTTGGCTTCCCAATCTTGGCTGCACAAATACCTGGGGAGTTTAAAAAACACAGCCACACCTGAGCCCCTACCCAGCCCACTCGGAAGTCAGGCATAGGGGGTGCCCACAGGTAGTAGTTCCCAAATCCCCTGAGGGATTCAATGTGCATCTGGGGCTGAAAATCACCAGTTTGTAGCAAAATGGTAGGAGCTGGAGGGAGACGCAAAGCTAGGACTGGAAATAGGTGCCAGTCCCCCAAGGGTGGAGGAACCCGTAGTAGGGAAAGAGCCCTACACACTCCTGGAGATAGTAAACAACCTCAGATAAGCAAGAAAGGACTTGCAGAAGGAGGCCCTTGGCCTCCCTCCAGATCACAGTCAACCCACAGAGCAGAGCAGGGAGGAGCAAGATGAGGTCATTGTGGACTGGGCAGGTGCTGGGTGGGGCAAGGCAGGTCCTTACTTCACAGACACCAGGCTGAGAAAAGCCACATCTCTCCCCCTAGAGGGTAACAGTCCTCGTGCAATATGGGTGTGGCAGCCATGTTTTTGATCTCCAAACTCAAAAGCTGGACTAAATTTCAGAGATGGAAATAAGTATTTTATCTACATTTTTCTTGACAATCTGGAACATTTTAGAGCCTGTTTTTTATCTTTTTAATTTTTTGGAAGAGAAGCATCAGTTTAAAGAGTTTTAAAAAAAACTTTAAAATTATGTTTGTCATTTCATCATGGGATGTTGGTACAGGTATTTAACATGTCTTATTTCTTTTTACTTTTCCTTTCCCTCTCCCCTATCTCTTGATTCCCCTTTCCATTATCATTAGTTTGAAATCTTATTAACTGGTTCACATGGCCTGGCATCTAAATCTTTGTCCCACTGGGACACGTTACAGAGTCTCCACACTTCTAGACCAAGAAGGAATGATCTATTGGAATTTTAGAATCATGAAATCTGTCTTCATGGATCTTAGATATAAAAGAAAAGGTTACTCTCTTCAGCCTCACTCTACATTTTCCCTCTTACTGTCCAACACAAACAAACACTGTTGAGATACAAGGAGTGGAAAAGCTCCTTGTAATCCTTCAAACACATTGAAAGAGCTTATAGTTTCTAGACAATACCTGTGAGTGAAGGAGTTCCCTGTGTCACCTACTCTCACAGAAGGAAGATTTTGTACTCAAGCAAACACGTTCTAGGATTTTACAATCTCATTTAAACTTTGGTGGGTTTTATTTTTCTTATCTAGGGGTTTTGAAGAGAGACAATAAGCTTTTTTCACCAGGAATCATACCAGGTAAATGTTAGAGAGAACAGTAGGGAGAGAAATCACCAGTAGTCATTCACTTGGAAGGAATTACTGGAAACCCATTGTGTGCCAAGCCCTCTCTGGAAGGTTCCAAATGGAGAAGCTATGGAGTATAAATCATTACTTAGTTTATAGAGTTTGAAATATAGAAAGTAATTCACCTAAAATCAATTTGCTAATTAACACCTTAGAGGTTTTGAGGGAAATTGTGCTTTAATTAAATTAGATTTGGTTTCATTAAAGCTATTTTTTTTAACAAGACAGTTCCAGTAAATTCACTGATTCAGTTCTGCTCAGCTAAATGTCAGTTTTGTGTGTGACTCATATGTCAGACACTGAGAACTTACCAAATGCCACAAGTGGTTTGGCTCAGCCAGGTAATAAATCTGTAAATTAGGAGAAATACTAAAGCAATAAATTATATAGAAAATCTGTCAGTAGGGAGAAACTTGACCAATCTGTACTTTATAAAATTCTTCCTAAGAAGAATCTCCTAATGTCTAAATTGGAGACAATTTACAAAGACTGAATCTTAAAATGAACAAGAATTCTGCTTCTCCAAAACACAAAAGCAAAACAAACAAGCAAACAAACAAAATCACAGAACTTTAGTCTTTGTCAGGTTATGGTGCAAAGGTTAGATGAATTAACAGCAAGGAAAAGAACTTGAGAAACTCAAAATTAAATGAAACCAGAAGTTTAAACTGGATAAATAAGAGTTTTAAACATATTCCACAACTTAAAATAGGTCTTCTGATAGGAATTTCTTAATATTTTACTTCATTTATTTACTTAGGTAAATTGGGATGTAACAATAATCTTCTCATTCCCAGAACTAGTCTTTTGGCAAATGAACTCTCAGAGAAGTGGATTTCCAAGAATGAGATTTATCTGAAATCTTTTTTTTAAAAAAATCAATCCACCCAAATTTAAAAACCCAATTCAAAAATGGGCATCTGAAATGAACAGACACTTTTCAGAGGAAGAAATAAAAGCAGCTAAGAAGCATATGAAGAAATGCTCAACATCACTAGTCATTCGAGAGATGCAAATGAAAACAACAATAAGATTTCATCTCACTTCACAAAGAATGGCTGCCATTTCAGAATTAGCCAGAAACAAATGTTGGCGAGGTTGCGGAGAAGAAAGAACCCTCCTCCACTGTTGGTGGGAATGTAGACTCGTACAACCTCTGTGGAGATCACTTTGGAAATTCCTCAAAAAGCTAGGATTGGAGGTTCCATTTGACTCAGCCATTGTTCTGCTAGGTACATACACAAAAGAATTAAAAGATTCATATCACAGTGACATATGTGCACCTATGTTTATAGCAGCTCAGTTTGTGATAGCTAAATCTTGGAAACAACCCAAAAGTCCATCAACTGGAGACTGGATAAAAAAGTTGTGGTTCTTCTACACACTGGAATATTAATCTGCCATAAAAAACAATAAGTTTGAGGGGGCCAGGGATTTATCTCAGTGGTTCTTGTACCTGTCTTGCAAGCGCAAGGGCCCAGGTTCGATCCTCGGTAACCACATGCAATACTGGGCATGGAGACTCACCCCAGCAGCAATCAGAACCACATACCACAGTGCCAGGCGTGGTGGCTCACGCCTGTCATCCCAGCACTTGGGAGGCAGAGGCAGGAGGATTGCTGTGAAATGAGTTTGAGGCTGAGCTCAGGGCCAGCCTGAACTACAAAGTGAGACCCTGTCTCAAAAATAAAGATGTAAATGAGTTCTAGAATTGTATGTTATATATTGTGAAATAGAAAATACTCAAAGTGAAATGGGGTGAAGAGGAAAAATAATGAGATTATAACAAAAAACAAAGGAAATAAAGTTTATGTATATAGAGGGTGGGGTGGTAGGGTGGGTAGGGCTATGGGAAAAAATGAGAATTAAGTTGTGTCATATACTGGTACAAATTCCCATTGTTGAATGCAATCATGATGTGTATATGTAATGTACCAATAAAGATTTCAATTAAAAACATAAAAATAAAAAGCTACATTGGCAACATAATGCTTCCTGAGCATCGCCCATGTTCTTCTGAACACTAGCAGGGAGGCTCTGTGTCTGCTGAGAGATTCACAGCCAACAGCTAGGGCATTTCTGTGGCTCTGCTCCAGGGGTCAGGTATGACTCGAGATCACTCCTACAAGATGTTGCTCTATGTGGGTTTTAACAATTTCTCTCTGCCAGCAGTTGCCTAGGTGACCCTCTGGTATTAAGGGACAGGGGTGGCCCTTCTGAGAACTTGAATTCCATCCCAGGTCCTTTTGAACATCTTACTCTCAGACCTAGGCAAATCACTTCCTCTTTAGATCCCCTTCCACCTTTTTTTTTAAAGGTTTTTGAAACAGGGTCTTGCTTTGTAGATCAGGCTGGCCCTGAGCTCAGCCTCAAACACTTCACAGCGATCCTACTGCCTCTGTCTCCCGAGTGCTGGGATTACAGGCATGAGCCACCATGCCCAGCACTGTGGTATGTGGTACTGATTGCTGGTGAGCGTGAGTCTCCATCCCCAGCACTGTTTTATGTGGTTACCAAGTATTGAACCCAGGCCCTTGCACTTGCAAGACAGGCGCTGGAACCACTGAGCTAAATCTCTGGCCTAGATCCCCCTTTTGGCCTCTTAGGGCAATAAAGAAAAGTTTTTCCTACCTTACTCTCTTGTAGACCCATCAAGCCTTTCCTCAAAATGGGTTCCTCAGTGATAAGTGAATGACCTCAAATGTCTTGTATCTAACATTCTGGCTGCATTCTCAGACAGATCCTATACTTCCCTGGGATGTCTGAGGGCTTCATCTTTCTATTACTTTGGCAAGAATTTCTTTGGTTGGCTCTTCCCCTCATTCTAATTCAGTGCAAAGCTTCCTCTCATAGCCTTCTTTGCAAGGAACACACCCCTAGCTCTCCCCTGCTCTAACTGTGGAGACAACAGCCCTGGTGTGGTCACTTGTTCTTCCTGATGCCTGGTGGGTGCAGGGATGGGGCAGTTCTGTTGCTGGGAATCCAGTCTTGGACTCTCATAAAAGGATACATGTCTGTTAAGGACACAGACTAAGAACTGAGATACACAGAGATTCTCTTCTCTTCTTTCACCCACTTCCACCCTCATTCCCAAGGGAATGCTGTGCAGCTGAAGAATGTGTCAGCACACTCATGCTTAGTACAAAGCACTTAGTGTGTGCTAGGCCTTGTGTGGCACTACACAGACATGTAACTTCTCAGGGATCACTCACCACAACACCCTCCAAAGGTCCAACCTTGTCCTGCTCCATGGTCAGGCTAACTGAACAGGATGGAAGCAATTTCTAATGTTGTTCACAAACACAACATAAGGTACTAGCCTCTCAAGATGACTGGGGTACTAGTGTCTCACTTTCAGGAAGCAAACTCAGAGTCAGAGAGGTAAAAGTCACATAGGTAACAAACAGGAGGTCTGGGATTTATATACTTTTTCATCTCATTTCTGAAGGCCACAGACAGGACACAGCCATTTCAGGGGATATTAAGTAGCCACCAAAAGCAATGATATCTCTCTCTCTCTTTTTTTTTTTTTTTTTTTTTTTTTTTTTTTTTTTTTTTTTTTTTTTTTTTTTTTTTTTTTTTTTGAGACAGGGTCTCACTTCAAGCTGGCCCTGAGCTCAGCCTCAAACTCACATCACAGCAATCCTCCTTCCTCTGCATCCTGAGTGCTGGGATCACAGGCATGAGCTACCACGCCCAGCACTGTGGTATGTGGTACTGATTGCTGCTGGTCGAGAGTCTCCACGTCCAGTATTGTATGTGGTTTGTCAGGGATTGAACCCAGGCCCTTGCACTTGCAAGACATGCACTGGAACTACTGAGCCAAATCCTCGGCCCTTATCTCTTATTTTTTGTAAGAAAACATCTCCAGAGTATAACATTACATAGAGAAGCATAGCTTATAGAGTGGCTAGTATGATAAAATTTCTGGAAAAATTCCCACATACATATAGATGCATATGTATGGTTGGTAATGAAAAAAAGATTTGGACATACGTGCCTGTAATGCTAGCAGTCCAAGGAAGGGCTGGAGCAGGAGGGTCACAAGTTCAGACGTGGCCTGTGTGAGTCAGCAAGACTTTGTCTCAAAATAAACACACTTTTTAAAGTGCTGGGGTATGTAGCTGAGAGCAAAAACTTAGGTTCAGTCTCTAGCATGGAGACTGAAAGAAGGAAGAAAAGAAGGAGGGAAAGGGGGAATGGAAAGCAGGCTCAGAGAGGGAGAAAAGAACAGATTAACAAACCAAAAAGGAAAGGAAAAAATTATTTTTGTAAAATTTCACACACAACTTTGAGTAGAAAGTATCTGAAAAGTATCTGAGGTGGTTATTTTCTATACTTTACGCTGTAGTCCGCGCTTGTGTAGGAGACGGAAACTCCTTTGCTCTCTCAGTGTCAGTGAAGGGCCTCTGCAAGTTCAATAAAAAGTTTATTTTACACACATCAGAGAGGGTTTGAAGAAAAAAGAAAAGAATCTGAAGAAGTGGTCATATGTAGAACCTACACACCAATATCTCAGTTCATGAACTTAATACTTCCTGTAATGCTGGTTGCAGAACTCATTCCATTTTTGTTTGCAATCAGAATTATGGAAAGAATTAAGTTTGCAAACTGAGATATCACCGTATACCATTTTAACCAAGGATGTGGAGAAGTAATAACACCAAAAAAATTTTTTTCAGTTTTTGGGAACAGTAAGTTGTTGGATGGTAAATTGTAGTAAACAGGGGTAGGGAATGTAACTAGAACTTTTGCATTAAGTTCTAGTCTCCTGTGAGTTCACAGCACATGGCAAAATAATTAATAATTAGGCAGAAATGAGGCTTAGAAAAAACTGAGCTTAGGTCTGATCCATGCTACTCTGGGCAGCAAGGACTCAGGACCCCAGCCTACCACACCTTTTATTATCTACATTCCAAAATACCCAGAA
>PVIR01040277.1:0-13438 GCA_004026965.1 Petromus typicus | reverse complement strand
AAGCGCAAGGACCAGGGTTCGATTCCCCGGTAACCACATAACAATACTGGGTGTGGAGACCCACACCCAGCAGCAACCAGTACCACATACCACAGTGCCGGGCGTGGTGGCTCACGCCTGTAATCTCAGCACTCGGGAGGCAGAGGCAGGAGGATTGTGATGTGAGTTTGAGGCTGAGCTCAGGGCCAGCCTGAACCACGAAGCGAGACCCTGTCTCCAAAAACCAAAAAAAAAAAAAAAAAGAAAGAAAGAATAAAATTCTCCTACAACAGAGATTCTTTTTTTTAAATTTAAATCTTTGTTGGTACATTATGAATACACATCATCATCACATTCAACATTGGGTTTGTACCAGAATATGACATGACTTGATTCTCATTTTTCCCCTTTCCCCCCAAACCCTGCAACCCCCACCCCTATATACATAATCTTTGTTTCCTTTTTACTTTATTACTGTCACATTCTTTTTCCCCTCATCTTAATCAATGATTTCATTTATCATTTTAACCTCACCCTTTATAGAATTCCCTTCATAGAAGTCCCGGCTGCTCAGCTCAGAGACTTTAGTATCAAGACTGTACAACTCAAGGATTAACATCTTTTTACAAAAGGTAAGAGGCCTCTGTGGCAGGGCACAGGCTAACTGGCAGAGGTGTGAGAAGACTTGCAACCTCAGTCCCATACACAAGTTACCTTTCTACAGATCTCACTTATCATTTGACCCAGTAACTATTTAATGTATTAATCTGCTTCCTTCTACTGACCACATGCTACCACTAGGCTGAATACCACATCTACAGGCTCACTGTGTCCTCCAGATAGCTATGCATAAATCACCAGACCCATATCACAGATAAGGAATTTATGATCAGAGTGAGAAAGCTCCCCACACACTCCAAAGTCTAAGTAAGAAGCAGAGCCAGGATGGGAATCCTCATGGTTCAGATTCAAATCTAAACTATTTCCAGTATAATTTGTTGCTCTTAAACATGAATAAAAACAGATAGGAAGAAACACTTTAATTACCTACCAAGGATCATTTTTATCTGACTATCCACATGAATTTTCTTGAAGTAACTGGCCCTAAGGCTTTTTGCTCTTGTTTAGTGCTGCTCGCTATAGATATTTTTATTTAGAACAGAGACACTTGTCTTATTAAATTACACCACAGAAATGCACCTCCAGCAGCCCCAGGAGAGCTCTGTGAGGAGTGGACAGTATCTGAAAGGTGTCACTTGGTGACAGCATCCAGAAGACTACCAGAAAAGGAAACATGTGTCACTTAATCTGAACCCAATAATCTTCTCTGGCTCTCCTCTCAATGACACAGGGGACAGGAGCATAAGAACCTCAGTGAAAGCCAAGGTAGGGAGGCAAGCAAGGGAAATGAGAGGACTCTCCCTTATCTGTCATCACATGCCCCTCCTGCCATTAATGCACTTGATTGAGGGGCAACACTGTGCTCTGAAAAACAGCTTAGGACAGATGTTTACAGTCTGCTGAGCCACTGCTGCCAGAGAAGCAGGAAGGAACAGAAGCTGCTCACGACTTACTGCCACTCACTCCTTTTGACTCTTCACGCACTATTTAATCCACCTTTCCCATCCAAGGCTCTCCAACTGACTTGTTTTCATCTTCACCTGATGGCACTTATATACATTCCCACAGAACACTTTATACGGAATTATTTCCTATCATACATCGTGTAACTACTCACTGTCCTCTCATATGCCCTTGCTGCCCCTCAGTCAGACCACAAAATGCTTTAGAGACAAGAAAGGAAACTCCAGGTTGACAGAGAACCCACAAATTTCAAATACAAGAACATAGCAGAGACCTTAAGATAAAAGTACACAAGGATGAAGCTGACACACAGCAGACTGGGCAGACCCAGGCGGCCTGGGCACTGATCATGTGATGTCAGCCCAGGAACTTTGTACACTGTATGCCAAGTTCCTGGTACAGCATCTGGCATACAGTAAGTACTTTTTAACTTTAGGGGTCGCAATGAGGAAGACTGTGCAAGTTCTTCCAAGTTGTGACAATCAACAGGGTGGTCCTGGTGGTCTTCTGGGTGCATGAATGTACCAGGCAAGAAGGTCCAAGGCCTGCTCAGTGTACATAATTAGTAACAGCCTAATTGAATTCAAAATGATCACAATTAAGTCCGAGAGAACTAAAAGAAAAGTTTTACTAAAATATATAAAATAAGCTGTTCTCTAAATTAACTGTTCCCCATTCCCAAATTATTTGCAAATTATAATCCTTATTCCTCTTCCTCCAGAGGAAGCACTAATGGTTTCCACTAATGGAGAAAAAGTCTTTAGCTAAGTGACACAGAGAAACGCTTGATGGTCTAGTCCAGGCCCCAGGTTTCTGCAAATCAAGTTTCATTGGAACGTGGCCACACCTGTTCACTTACATATCACGTGTGACTGCTTCTATAATACAATGACCTAAACTAGTGGATTATTTGCAAGAAAGTCATATGGCTCACAAGCCTAAAATATTTACCTATCTTGCCTTTAAGAAAAAATCTTTTGACCTCTGATCTTATGAAGCAACCACTCGCTAAGAAATCAGAGACCTACACTGAAATCCCAGTTCCATAATCATCGGCAAAAATTACCTCATATTTCTAGGCCCTAGTTACCTCTTGTATAAAATCAGGATAGCACCGTCTGCCCTGCAGGGGTATTACTCAGACCAAATAAGCTAAGGCAAATGAAATGCCTAACACACAGCAAGTAAGCAATAGGTGGTAGCTATTAAACTACAATGAATATAACTTACCTATTAAGAAATACTCAAATATAAAGTTATTTAAGCTCTAGTCGAACATAAGACAATGGGCTAGCATTCACTTATCTTCTCTCTTTGAAGGAATAACAAGAATAACATTGTTTTTTATAAGACAAAATTACTTCACCTTTCTCAATTAAAAAAAAAAAAAGAAAGAAAGAAAACAAACTCCAAAGTCTAGTTGGTAGGAAGCTAACACTCCCTGTTCATACTATTTCAAGCGCCAAATAAAATCTCTATGTACCTTAGACTCTGAATAAGAAATCTTAATTTATGATTAAGAAAAAGAGGAGGAGCCTAAAATAAGTTTCCAGTTTTGATAAACAACCAGCAATACTTGCTCAGTTCCTGAGATCACTCACGTAACCAGTATTTGTGGAGTATCTACCATGTTCCACACTCTGGGCTCCAGCTGTAACAAGGGAGTTGTCTCCATACTAAGAGAACTTATGAACCAGGGGCCTGGTCAGCACCCCATAAGATAAGGATCACAAGACAAAGCCCTGCACTGCAAAACTATCTGTGTTGTCATATAAGATTGTACAGCTTGATGGCTCATGAATGATCTAACTCTGAGCTGCACAAACAGACTAACTGAGCTTTCAGTGGTTACAAACAAACTTGTAGCAAGCCATGCCTTCCTGTCTTGACCTGGCATTAAAATATTTCCTTTAAGAATTACTTCACAACTGTAAATGAACTCATTTAGTATGTGTAGTTGATATTGCAAAGTAGAAAATATTTTAAAAGAAAGAGTATAAGGGTAAATAATGAGGGGAAAATGAATGTGGTAATAATAAAGAAAAAAGAAAACAAAGATTGTGTATATAGGGGGCAGGGGGATGCAGGGTGGAGGAAAAGGGAAAAAATGAGAATCAAGTCATGTCATATTCTGGTACAAACTCTTAATGTTGAATGTGATTATCATGTATATTCAAAATATACCAATAAAGATAATTTAATTTTAAAAAAAGAATTACTTCTCAAAGGGTCAAGTCTAAATCGTTTACTGCTTTATGACTGTACAATAATACCTGGCAAGAAATATACAATCTTCAAAACCTGGAAGTCCTCTGGGAAGAATTACTCAGTTCTTCTTCTGTCTTGCCACACAATACATATATTCCTGTCATTGTATATACTCCCCCTGCAACGTACGGCAACTCTGCTCATTTATCAGCCCCACTGCAGTGGCTATGAGCTCCTTGAAGACAGGAACCATGTGCTGATAACAACCACTAACAGTGAGCACTTAGTATGTGGCAGACTTATGATAACTTTAAACCGGTTCTCTTACTTGTTGCTCATAATAACTCAAATAATTATCCTGACATTACAGATGAGGAAACTGAGGCTTGGAGATGTTAGAAGAGCTCAACATAGTGAATAGATTATACAGATTATTTACTAACATCCATATTAACTCAGTTCTATCCCCAAACTTATCCTTTACCTGGCCACACACTCATGCAGGAGGATGTCTCCCTTCTTGAGACTACTACATTGAACAGTACAATAAAAAGCAATCATTGATATTCATTCCATTTTCCAATGGTGCTAGAGTGACACAGAAAGCCATTCGCTCAATGAGATGCACAAACAGTCTGCTGGGAACTTCTAAGAGATTTCCTCCCAAGTAAAAGACACAGATAGATATTCTTTTTCCCTAAACAGTCCCTCAACCACTACTGAGATATTCAATTTCCTCAAAGTAATTTTAAGCCAGTTAAGTCTGTTTCCAGTTACTCTCAGTGAAAAGCATCTTAAGATATATCCTTTTGGTAATAAGAAAGGTGTCTAATATATCAAAGACTGAGCTTTGAGAAAATAGTGGAACGTGATTCAAACATGTACAAGGTGACTTCACAGCCCTGAGAATGTAATGAACAGACTCTTGAAGACCTCTCACATCTGACACTCCCACTTCCATCACCCACGCCACACCCATTAAGAAGCCCTTCTTAACTTCACCAAAACAAGTAAATAGCTGGATGAAACAGAATTTGAGTCAGCTTTCAAACACAAGTAAGGTAAATGCTATATACCCTGTTATAAATAAAATACTAGGTCTCTAGGTTATACCTTTAAGACTCATAAAGCCTCATTGCTCTTAGATAAGACTAAGGTTTTTTGCATTTAGAAAACAAAGTCTATGCTATAGCCAATGAAGAATCCTCTAAGAACCAGATTCTAAATCCAAAACTGCCAGGTGTGGTCGCAAATACCTGAATCCCAGCACTCAGGAGGCTGAGGTAAGAGGATCACCATGAGTTCCTGGCCATCCTGGGCTACCCAGTGAGTTCAAGACAAGATGAGCCTAAACTACAGAGTAAAACTCTATCTCATGAACAACAAAATCAAAATCAAAAACTCCAAACTGACTTTCAAAAAGCACAGTCTTCCAAAGCACATAAGACTCAATTTCTGTAATTCCCTTTCACAATCGCCACAGCAACTAGCAGTGGTCATGCAAACTTTCCACTTTTCCTTCCATTTCAACTCCAGCTGCAGAAACTACCCTGCTGGCAAACTGTAAAACAGCTGGCATGAAAGGACTACAAGGAAAGGAGACAGAAAGAGACCTCTTTGGCATTTTAAGTTACATCTGGCTTTCATTCATTAAGCTCAGTCTTTGATATATTAGACACCTTTCCTATTACCAAAATAAAACACCTAGTGCCCACAACTTACAGAGAAGAGGTGTGGTTTTATGTGGCTCACAGTTTCAGAGGTTTCAGTCCAGGACCAAGAATTTTGCTCCGTGGTTTCTGTGCCTGCCTTGTAAGTACAAGATCTTGAGTCTGATCCCCAGTACCAAAAAAAAAGGGATACAGGAAAAGATGCTCCAAAGAACATCCTGAAGAGGGGATGGCAAAGCTGCTCACCTCATGGATGGCCAAAGCAGGGGGTGGGGGGCAAGGAACAATGAGGGAAGAGCCAGAGAGATGAGAAGGGATCAAGGATAAGATTATGGCCTTTCAGGTCACAACCCCAGTGACCTACCATTATTTCAATATGTTCTGTACCTCCATGATCTAATAACCTCTCAAAAACCACAGCTCTAAACACATGAAGCTTTAGAGGAGACATTTTAGATAAAACCATAACAAATGGTAAAATGGCCAACTTCAAAGCTCATCTAGGCCATGTCATGCCACTTCAACTCCAACCTACCCCTCCATTCCCCACAGGAAGAAAATTAATCTTTAAATCTGACGGGTACCCTCTATACCATTACCCATAGCTTACAGAATAATCTAGTCAGTTACCCAACAGACTTCAAAACAATGACTTGAAGGTAAAAAGCTCTATACCCTGCTGCCAACTGTCTTCCTGAGGGGGAAAAATGAATTTGGTGGAAATTCTTGTTGTTTATGAAGTGTTGCTCACCAGTATCTCATGACCCACACACTGTTAAGACACAATAACACTTAACTTCAGTGAGGGTGCACATGTTTGCATGCTTCCAACGTGAAACTTTTTATCTCCTCACTTGGCCTTCTCTCAAAGGGTTTAAGGATAAGGATTTTATTTCCAATTTTTAAAATAATCAAATTAAATCACCAAAATCTACAACCTGCACAAGTATCTATTTAAACCAAGGAATCATGCTGACTGCTCACAAAGGACCGTTTTTAAGGGACAATTCCGATCCAGCAAGGCAGCCCAGCGACCCTTCAAGTACCTAAAGCATAGCTTACCTTATAATTGCTAGAGTTCACCCAAGAGGTAGCGAGTCCATCCACAAGCTTATCTAACATGGTCTGGTCATGCTCAAGGTCAGCAGACTTCTGTTTGTCTGAGAAATAGTCTATAAGTTCTTGGCCAACCTGCAGTCGTTTCCCCACATCCTTTTGCAACACCTGAGCCAGGCAAGATTCCATGCGAGGCTCCATGGTAGAATTCAAATCCAGATCCAGCAAAAGCTAGAGGGCAGTCAGGATGACTCCCTCCTGGTAGCCGTCCCAGGGAGGCCGCCCCTTTGTTTGCTGAAGGTTACTAAGAGCCTGTGTTTCAAAGATGCAATCCGAGGAATGGTAACAATGCACCATGTGTGTCTGAAGAGCAGCTGGTAGGATATTAAAAGTCCAATTTAAATAACTAACAGGAGATAAAGGAGTGAGTGGCACAGTGATGTTCTACTACTGGGTCTGAAATACTTCATAATTCAGCAGTCCATTCTGAAAAACAAGAGAAAAACCAAATCAGCACAGATAACCTAACACTCAAATGTTATAAAACATGAAATCAACAACAAACCAATTCATGACGCAGAACCATTTATAAACACACAGAGTGTGAAGCACGAAGACTTGGCATCCATATAAGCATAATGTAATTATTACTTTTATTGGGAATCCAAAGAAAAGAGCCAATGAGCTATATAGCTGGTGTGTTTATACTTCCTAGCTTGCAAACAGCACCAGTCAGGAAAGCAATATTCTGCTTTAGCTAGCATATTTATCTGTAACTTTAATGTTACTTCCCATCAAATATATAATACTATTCTCTATCTGAATCTTATTGCCTTACTCTGGGTCTTCCAAAAAGATAAATTTTCTAAAACAAGAAATGTACACAGTCCATAAAAATATCACTGATGGCCACCTGGGTCACAGACTGAGTCCACTATTACACTATTCTTACTAAACTGCTTTTTGGCGTATGCTTCCAGATTTTTGAGTACTTTCTCCATCTCTAATGTCCAACATATTCAGAGTATAAAGATATTAATAACATGGTTCCAGATTCCCAAGGTGTAAGAATTCAAGACTTTCCTCTCACTCCTTTCCCCATTTCCCTCCCTAAAAGCAGACGTCACTAGTCTCCTATATATCCTTTGGAAATATTATTTAGCTACCCAAGCAAATAAGTACTCTAAATGTTCTCGTCTCTGTATGTCCTTAGGAAGTGGTCCAAACATTTATAATTAAATCATAAAAGCAGAAATCAGCTACATAAAAAGTTCATACAGAAAATAGTTAATTAAAATCTTACATTTAAAAATGTAGAAAGCTTGAGCCAGGTGTGGTGGCACTGACCTGTAATCCTGGCTCTACTGCAGAATTTCACTCCAGCCTCCCTGGCTCCCTCCCAGGCTCCTTTCATTCTCTTTAGTGGCTTCCACACCCAGGTGGATGACATCACTCTCCTTTCTGCCTCCTCAGACCTTTAACCTTTATCCTCCCAGTCATCTGCTCTCAACATCAGCAATCTCTCTCCTCTGTGGCTGGTCTCCAGCCACCTGTAAATGTCCTCTAAATCACCAGGCTTCTAAAGAACCTCTCACATGTCTTTCATCAATGGAACTGCTAACAATGATGCCTCTGTAAAGGCTGTTATACTGGCAGCTTCGCTAATGCACACCTTAACCTTCTAGTCTGGTTTCCCCACCTCTCCACAAACGGGGGCTATGCTTGTGGAATTCCCCAGAGGGGGCCTTATTGGCAAAACCAAGACTTCTTTGCACGTACGTAACTCTACCTCTCCTCTCAGCAGCTTTCACAGTTCATCATCCCGTCTTTCTTGTAAAAATTCTCCACATGAGAAAACAAGCCATTATCTTTCCTGCCACTTCTCTAGCTGCACTTACTCAAATTTGTTTAACCATCTCTAACCACTCATAAGGCATTCTGTGTATACGCTACTCAGTAATATCAGATAATGAAAATCCTGGAAATAACTCCCAGAAAGGCTAGAAATAACAGGTCAGGCATGCGACAGAAAGAATGGGTAGACACAAGCCCCAAGAGCCTATTTCTACCATCAAAAGTATTAGCACTTTGTCCAAGAACACTGTACAAGTCATCTTTACATTGTGGAGTTAGGATACTGGTTGGCATATAATTATTTACCTTGTCAAGAATATTAAAATGTGGTTACAGAAGAGTAAGTTCTAGTATTCTACTGCCCAGTAGGGTGACTACAGATGAAAATAGTGCACTGTACATTTTAAGAAAATGTTTTCACACACACAGACAAAAAAAAATGTGTGAGTTAATTTACTTACCTTGATTTGAACAGCATATAATATATACCTGTATTATAACATAGGGTACTTCATAAAGACAATTTTCACGTATCAATAATTTTTTTTTTTTTTTTTTTTTAAAGACAGGGCCTCACTTTGTAGCTCAAAATTCACTTTTGTAATCCTGGTCCCAAGCTCAGCTTCGAACTCAGCAATTCTTTCACCCCTGCCTCCTGAATGCTGAGATTACAGGCATAAACCACCACATCCAGCATTGTGGTAGTGGTACTGATTGCTGCTGGGAGTGAGTCACCACACCCAGCATTGTTGTATGTGGTTACTGGGATCGAACCTGGCATCTTTCCCTTCAAGGCAGGCACTGGAACCACTGAGCTACATCCCCAGCACACAATTAATATTTTTTAAAGATAGAATTATGCAATGAATAAGAATATTTTGCAGTAGAAGAGAACAATCAAACTCTTAATCATGCACTCCAATGTGTATAGCATTAATTATATTGTAATCATGACAAACAAGCTATAAATGCTCACAAGTGAATAAAAAGTTCAGGTTTCACCTTACATTATCTTACATTAAAGATGCAGGTCATGGGCTGGGGAGTTAGCCCAGTGGTTATGCGGTAACCACATACAATACTGGGCATGGAGACTCACACCCAGCAGCAACCAGTACCACATACCACAGTGCTGGCCGTGGTGGCTCTCGCCTGTAATCCCAGCACTTGGGAGGCAGAGGCAGGAGGATTGCTGTGATGTGAGTTTGAGGCGGAGCTCAGGGCCAGCCTGAACCACAAAGCGAGACCCCGTCTCAAAAAAACCTTAAAAAAATAAAAGGCAGGTCATATAAGTGGAACAAAAATCATTAATGTTGATTATTCTCTAGCCAAGATTATAGATTTCTTAATCTTTATTCTGTTCTACATAGGCTCTAAATTCTTTTCTATAATGAATATATGCTACTTTTTAAATTACAAATAAAATGTTATTCAAAAATCAGACACTACTATTTCACAATGGAATAAAATCCACCTTTCAGTATTCTGGAATGTAATGTATATCTGTTATTAAAGTCACACACAAAAAAAAATCAAGAAGAAGGTATTAAGTCCTAAGAAAATAGAGCTAGTGGATTAGTGGATTAGTTAGCTAAAACAAAGAAGTGGAAAGAAGAAAAGGGGGAAAACACAAGCAGGTGTCAGATAAAATATTCAGAATGGTTAGTATCTACCTTACTAATTTCTTAATGAAGAAACTTTTAACTCCTTTCAGATATTTTAAATATTTATTCTCCAAGTTTACATTGCCAAAGTAGAAAAGACCTTTAATTTTACTTTACCTTCACCAGGAGCAGATTTAAAATATTAGATAAGAATTATTCTACTTTTTCCTACCGCTTATGACTCCCTCAGAGATGAACAAGACGATGGGCACCAGCACTGCTGAAGCCCATGACGGGGACTTGAGGGTTCTACTATTCGTTTTGTTTTGTATTGCTTGAAACTGACCAAGATTTAAAAGATGTTTATAACTTACTCTTAAAAAAAAAAAAAAAAAAAGAAAAGCTTCTGTAGGAAAAACATCTGAAAAAATTGTTATAAAAATGTAACTGAAACTGGGAGTGAGAGTGCACACCTATTGTCCCACCTACTCAAGAGGGTAAGGAAAAAGAATTATGAGTTCAAGGCCAGGGCAGAGAGCTTATAGAGATCTTGTCTCAAAATAAAATTATAAAAATTAATTTAGGTGAAAGGGGACAATGTTGAGATTGTAACAAAAAAGTAAGGAAACAAATTTTATGTATATGGGGGGGTGGTAGGGTGGGTGGGGCTAAGGGAAAAAATGAGAATTAAGTTGTGTCTTATACTGGTACAAATCCCCATTATGGAGTGCAATCATGATGTGTATACTTAATGTACCAATAAAGATTTTAAAAAAATTAATTTGAAGGGTCAGGGATATAACTTAGTAAAGGTTTGGGCTCACTTTCCAGTGGAACCAAGAAAAGGAGCAGAGAGGTTAAAAATAAAATTGACTAAATAAAACAGAACATGAAATTATACTAGATACAGATTTATAGCATTCAAAACTCATTTTTAAAAAAAATCTGTGAGAGCCAAGTATGTTAGCACACAGCTCTAACCACAGTACTCAGGAGGCTGTGGCAGGAGAATCACCCAAGTTGAAGGCCAGCCTAGGATGCAGAGTGAGTTCAAGGTCAACCTGAAATACACAGTGTGACCCAGTCTCACAAACAAAGCATATACGTGGAAAATTTATTCACAAACCAAAATAAAGTATGTAAAATAATTAAGGATAGTTTGAGCAATAGGTTTCTGAGTGCTTTCTCTCATACTTAATAGTTTCTTCTACTTTACATTTTTCCTAAAAAAGATATTTACAAGGCTCAACAGCAGTTATTTAGCAATGACTTTATTAATCCAAAACAAAAACTTTACACCACTTCCTTTTCTTCTCCCAATGCAAGATATACATAAATATACACGGGGCTGATATAAACACCAGCATGCCAATTTTACCTAGCCTGTTAAGCCTGAGTAGGAAAAACAATAATGTAGATTACAGATACCCAAGGAAGGCCCTCCATGGAGATGAGAGGCCTCAGCAGTAACCAGCGTTTTAAGAGGGAAGGCCAACACAGACAGGGTGTCACCAACCTGTTGGTTCCTCAAAGAAGAGCAACTTACATTTCCACTGAAATATACCTATACTTTACTTCTGCTGTCTGACAGCTTCATAGTCTTGGCCAGTTTCCCCCCATTTATTATACGAACAAAAAAAATCAGTTAACTGAACCTCAATGGCTTCTTACACTTTCGTAAGAGCTTTAATACATGTCACATACCATTAAATTCATTCTAAAGTCAGCAGTTTCATCACATTCAAAGTTGTACAACCATCATCACTGTCTGATTCTGAAGATTTCAATCATCTCAAAATGATAACCTCGTATCATTTAGCAGTCATTCTTAGACTCTCTTTCCCCTAGCCCATGAAAACAACTAATCTTTGAGATTATCTGGCTGTTTAGGACATTTCATATAAATGAAGATACAAAATATGTGGCCTTTCTTGTCTAGCATCCTTCACTCAGCATCCTTGTTTTCAAGGTTTGCTCACGTTGCAGTATGTAACAGTATTTCACCCCTTTTTATAACTAAGTAAAATTCCATGTGTAGATATAGTACATATTGTTTTTTAGTTGACAAACTGAACTATTCTAAACTATTTCTATCTTTGGCTATTATCCTATGCTGAATGAAGCCTTGAGCATTCTTAAAGAATGCACCAAAACTTATCACCGCCACTCTTTTTTACTAAAGCCATACTAGTGGGTGTATTGGTATCCTACTGTGGATTTGATTTGAATTTTCCTACAGCATTTAGAATTTCCCCCCTGAACATGGTGATAATATGGGCATCTTCTTTGGAGAAATGGGTAACCAAATCTTGGGTCATATTTTACCTGGGCTATGTATCATATTATTCATGAGTTTTTAGGTATATTCTGGGAAACAGTCCTTTAAAATGTCTTGATTTGCAGATCTTTTCTGTAAATCTGTGAAATATCTTCTCATTTTCAAGATAGTACCATTTAAAAATGAAGCTTTTTATTTAGATGAAAAACAACTTACTATTGGGCTGGGGAGTTAGCTCAATGGTTCCGGCGCCTGTCTTGCAAGCACAAGGACCTGGGGATCGAACCCGGTAACCACATACCTATACTGGGCGTGGAGACTCATGCCCAGCAGCAACCAGTACCACATACCACAGTGCCAGGCGTGGTGGCTTACGCCCGTAACCCCAGCACTCGGGAGACAGAGGCAGGAGGATTGCTGTGATAAGTTTGAGGCTGAGCTCAGGGCCAGCCTGAACTACAAAGCAAGACCCTGTCTCAAAAAACCTAAAAAAAAAAAAAAAAACTTATTATTTCTGTTTTCCTTAGGTGCCTGACTTGTCACTTATTTGTATCTTTAATGTATTTAAATTAGGTTTTAATTCAGAGTGTATTGCACACTTTTAACTTCAGTACTAGATTTTTAAACATTTTATGCACTATGGAATTGTTTTTTTAGTTTCACTTTCAGTGTATAGGAATACCATCAATCTTTGTATGCTGAACTTGCAGAATTCATTTATGAGTTTAATAGTTTTGTATTGTTGTTTTTTGGTTTTTGAGACAGGGTCTTGCTATACAGTTCAGGCTGGCCTTGAACCCACTATGTAGTCCTGGCTGACCTTGAACTCCTCGCAATCTGACTTTCTCAGCCTCCTGAATATTGGCATTACAAGTGGGAGCCACCACGCCAGGCTAGTTCTGATGGTTTTACAACAGATTCTTTACGACAGTCTACATATAAGATCATGTCTGCTAAAAATAGAGATTGTTTTATTTCCTTTGCAATCTGGATGGCTTTTCCTCCTTTTTCTTAAATGTACAATACTTTTTCTTATACAATACTGAAAAGAAGTAACAATAAAAAGGAACATCCTCATCACATGCCTGATCTTAGGTAGACAATATTTAGTTTTACATCCTTAAGTATGATGTCAGTTGTGGGATTTTATCACAGCAAGGAAGTGCCCTTCCATTCCTCATTTGTTTAGCAGTTTTATCATGAAA